>JAWNNV010000552.1:0-16520 GCA_035044485.1 Scaptomyza reducta
CTCTCTCCATCTCATATGCAAAACAAAGTTATTATAGTTACGTTAAACTTGCTCTTATGCTGCGCAGAGCATAACTTATTGTACGGTTAAATATTTTAAGAGCGAAACTAATTTAGTGGTTGTTTGGTGAGGATACATGCGTAACCAAACAGTTCTTTTTTTTCGAAATTCATGTCAAAACTTTACAAACCTATAACTTTGTCAAAACTGAACCAATTTTAAAAAGGAAAGGCGATTTAGTCGTGGCTCAAACTCAATAATAATACTGCATTCATAGTTGCAAATGTTCTTTTTTTTCGAAATTCATGTCAAATCTTTCCAAACCTATATATTTAGTCGTAGCTCAAACTGAATAATAATACTGCATTCATAGTAGCAAATGTTTTTTTTTCGAAATTAATGCTAAAACTTTCCAAACCTATAATTTTGTCAAATTTTTCCGAACCTACAACTTTGTCAAAACTGAACCGATTTTCAAAAGGAAATGCGTTTTAGTCGTGGCTCGATATCAATAATAATACTGCATTCATAGTTGGAAATGTTTTATTTTTCACAATTCATGATCAAAACTTCCCGAACCTATAAATTTGTCAAAACTGAACCGATTTCCAAAAGGAAAGGCGATTTAGTCGTTGCTCAAAGTGAATAATAATACTGCATTCATAGTAGCAAATGTTCTTTTTTTTCGAAATTCATGTCAAAACTTTCCGAACGTATAACTTTGTCAAATGTTTCCAAACCTAAAAATTTGTCAAAACAGAACCGATTTTCAAAAGTAAATGCGTTTTAGTCGTGGCTCGATCCCAATAATAATACTGCATTCATAGTTGGAAATGTTGTTTTTTTCGAAATTCATTTCAATTTTTCTGAATGTATAACTTTGTCAAACTGTCCGAACCTATGACTTTGTCAAAACTGAACCGGTTTGCAAAATAAAAGTCTTTTAGTCGTGGCTCGATTTCAATAATAATACTGCATTCATAGTTGGAAATGTTTTTTTTTTTTTCGAAATTCATGTTAAAACTTTCCGAACGTATAACTTTGTCAAATGTTTCCAAACCTATACATTTGTTAAAACTTTCCGAACCTATAACTTTATCAAAACTGAACCGATTTTAAAAAGGAAATGCGTTTTAGTCGTGACTCAAACTCAATACTTTCCAATCCAATATATTTGTCAAATTTTTCCGAACCTATAAATTTGTTAAAACTTTCCGAACCTATAACTTTATCAAAACTGAACCGATTTTAAAAAGGAAAAGCGTTTTAGTCGTGGCTCAAACTCAATAATAATACTGCATTCATAGTTGCAAATGTTATTTTTTTTCCGAAATTAATGTCAAAACTTTCCAAACATATAGTTGTTTCAAATTTTTCCGAACGTATAACTTTGTCAAATGTTTCCAAACCTATAACTTTGTCAAAACTGAACCGATATTAAAAAGGAAATGCGTTTTAGTCGTGGCTCGATCCCAATAATAATACTGCATTCATAGTTGGAAATTTTTTTTTTTTTCGAAATTCAACAATTATACTGCATTTATAGTTGCAAATGTTATTTTTTTTCGAAATTCATTTTAAATTTTTCCGAATCTAAAACTTTGTCAAAACTTTCCGAACCTATGACTTTGTCAAAACTGAACCGATTTGCAAAATAAAAGTCTTTTTAGTCGTGGCTCGATCTCAATAATAATACTGCATTCATAGTTGGAAATGTTTTATTTTTCACAATTCATGTCAAAACTTTCCGAACCTATAAATTTGTCAAAACTGAACCGATTTCCAAAAGGAAAGGCGATTTAGTCGTGGCTCAAAGTAAATAATACTACATTCATAGTAGCTGTTTGGTTACGCATGTATCCTCACCAAACAACCACTAAATTAGTTTCGCTCTTAAAATATTTAACCGTACGATAAGTTATGCTCTGCGCAGCATAAGAGCAAGTTTAACGTAACTGTAATAACTTTTGTTTTGCATATGAGATGGAGAGAGAGGAAGACTCCCCGATGGGGAGCAACAGCCGCTGCAATTCGGCAGCTAATTAGTCGTTTTTTGATCGTCAAAGGTCTTTGTTTGATTTCAAGAGAAATAGTAGCTGCAATTCGGCAGCTATCGGTTCTATTTTTAACAACAGCAACAGCAGCTGCAATTCGGCAGCTGATAAGTTCTGTTTGGCCACGAAGGCAAATAAACTATATTTATATTAATGCAAATTTCCTGTATTTTTATTTAATTTGAAAAACTCGATAGCTATTGAAAGCTCAATAGCTCAACAGTAGCAAATGTTCTTTTTTTTCGAAATTCATGTCAAAACTTTCCGAACCTATGACTTTGTCAAAACTGAACCTGTTTGCAAAATAAAAGTCTTTTTAGTCATGGCTCGATTTCAATAATAATACTGCATTCATAGTTGGAAATGTTATTTTTTCGAAATTCATGTTAAAACTTTCCGAACGTATAACTTTGTCAAATGTTTCCAAACCTATAAATTTGTTAAAACTTTCCGAACCTATAACTTTATCAAAACTGAACCGATTTTAAAAAGGAAATGCGTTTTAGTCGTGACTCAAACTCAATACTTTCCAATCCAATATATTTGTCAAATGTTTCCAAACCTATAACTTTGCCAAAACTGAACGATTTTAAAAAGGAAAGGCGGTTAAGGCGTGTCTCGATCCCAATAATAATACTGCCTTCATAGATGGAAATGTTTTTCTTTTTCGAAATTCATGCCAAAACTTTCCGAACCTATAACTTTGTCAAAACTGAACCGATTTCCAAAAGGGAATGCGATTTAGTCGTGGCTCGATCCCAATAATAATACTTCATTCATAGTTGGAAATGTTTTTTTTCCAAAATGGTAAATTTTTCCGAATCTATAACTTTGTCAAAGCTTTCCGAACCTATAACTTTGTCAAAACTGAACCGATTTTAAAGAGGATAGGTTATTTAGTCGTGCCTCGATCCCAATAATAATACTGCATTCATAGTTGGAAATGCTTTTTTTTCCAAAATGGTAAATTTTTCCGAATCTATAACTTTGTCAAAACTTTCCGAACCTATAACTTAGTCAAAACTGAACCGATTTCCAAAAGGAAATGCGATTTAGTCGTGGCTCGATCCCAATAATAATACTGCATTCATAGTTGGAAATGTTTTATTTTCAAAAATGGTAAATTTTTCCGAATCTATAACTTTGTCAATACTTTCCGAACCTATAACTTTGTCAAAACTGAACCAATTTTAAAAAGGAAAGGCGTTTTAGTCGTGGCTCAAACTCAATAATAATACAGCATTCATAGTTGCAAATGTTCTTTTTTGTTCGAAATTCATGTCGAAACTTACCAAACCTACAACTTTGTCAACACTAACCAATTTTAAAAAGGAAAGGCTATTTAGTCGTGGCTCAAACTCAATAAAAATACTGCATTCATAGTTGCAAATGTTCTTTTTTTTCGAAATTCATGTCAAAACTTTCCAAATCTATATATTTGTCAAATGTTTCCAAACCTATAACTTTGTCAAAATTGAACCGATTTTTTTTTAGTTCGTTTTAGTCATGGCTCGATCTCAATAATAATACTGCATTCATATGTAGAAATGTTTTTTTTTTCGAAATTTATTTAAAATCTTTGCCGAATCTATAACTTTGTCAAATCTTTCAGAACCTATAACTTTGTCAAAACTAAACCGATTTTCAAAAGGAAATGCGGGTTAGTTGTGGCTCGATCCCAATAATAATACTGCATTCATAGTTGAAATGTTCTTTTTCTTTGAAATTCATGTCAAAACTTTACAAACCTATAGTTTTGTCAAATTTTTCAGAACCTATGCCTTTGTCAAAATTTCCAAACCTATAACTTTGTCAAAATTGAAAAAGATTTTCAAAAGGAAAGGCGTTTTAGTCGTAGCACGATCTCAATAATAATACTGCATTCATAGTTGGAAATGTTTTTCTTTTTCGAAATTCATGTCAAAACTTCTTTTTTCCGAACCTATAACTTTGTCAAAACTTTCCGAACCTATACCTTTGTCAAAATTTTCCGAACCTATAACATTGTCAAAACTAAACCGATTTTCAAAAGGAAATGCGATTTAGTCGTGGCTCCATCTCAATAATAATACTGCATTCTAGTTGCAAACGTCCTTTTTTTTCGAAATTCATGTCAAAACTTCTTTTTTCCCAATCTATAACTTTGTGAAAACTTTCCGAACCTAAACGTTGTCAAAACTGAACCGATATTTAATAGGAAAGGCGTTTTAGTCGTGGCTCGATCCCAATAATAATACTGCATTCATAGTAGGAAATGTTTTTTTTTTTCCAAATTCATGTCAAAATTTCCGAACGTATAAATTTGTCAAATGTTTCCAAACCTATAACTTTGTCAAAACTGAACGATTTTAAAAAGGAAAGGCGCTTAAGGTGTGTCTCGATCCCAATAATAATACTGCATTCATATTGGAAATGTTTTTCTTTTTCGAAATTCATGCCAAAACTTTCCGAACCTATAACTTTGTCAAAACTTTTCGAACCTATGACTTTGTCAAAACTGAACCGATTTTCAAAATGAAAGTAGTTTTAGTCGTGGCTCGATCTCAATAATAATACTGCATTCATATGTGGAAATGTTTTTCTTTTCCGAAATTCATGTCAAAACTTTCCGAACCTATAACTTTGTCAAAACTGAACCGATTTCCAAAAGGAAAGGCTATTTAGTCGTGGCTCAAACTCAATAAAAATACTGCATTCATAGTTGCAAATGTTCTTTTTTTTTCGAAATTCATGTCAAAACTTTCCAAATCTATATATTTGTCAAATGTTTCCAAACCTATAACTTTGTCAAAATTGAACCGATTTTTTTTTAGTTCGTTTTAGTCATGGCTCGATCTCAATAATAATACTGCATTCATATGTAGAAATGTTTTTTTTTCGAAATTTATTTAAAATCTTTGCCGAACCTATAACTTTGTCAAAACTTTCAGAACCTATAACTTTGTCAAAACTAAACCGATTTTCAAAAGGAAATGCGGTTTAGTCGTGGCTCGATCTCAATAATAATACTGCATTCATAGTTGAAATGTTCTTTTTTTTTGAAATTCATGTCAAAACTTTACAAACCTATAGTTTTGTCAAATTTTTCAGAACCTATGACTTTGTCAAAATTTCCAAACCTATAACTTTGTCAAAATTGAAAACGATTTTCAAAAGGAAAGGCGTTTTAGTCGTAGCTCGATCTCAATAATAATACTGCATTCATAGTTGGAAATGTTTTTCTTTTTCGAAATTCATGTCAAAACTTTTTTTTCCGAACCTATAACTTTGTCAAAACTTTCCGAACCTATAACTTTGTCAAAATTTTCCGAACCTATAACTTTGTCAAAACTGAACCGATTTTCAAAAGGAAATGCGATTTAGTCGTGGCTCAAACTCAATAATAATACTGCATTCTAGTTGCAAATGTTCTTTTTTTTCGAAATTCATGTCAAAACTTCTTTTTTCCCAACCTATAACTTTGTGAAAACTTTCCAAACCTAAACTTTGTCAAAACTGAACCGATATTTAAAAGGAAATGCGTTTTAGTCGTGGCTCAATCTCAATAATAATACTGCATTCATAGTAGGAAATGTTTTTTTTTTCCAAATTCATGTCAAAACTTTCCGAACGTATAAATTTGTCAAAACTGAACCGATTTTCAAAAAGAAATCCGTTTTAGTCGTGACTCAAAGTGAATAATAATACTGCATTCATAGTAGCAAATGTTCTAATTTTTCGAAATTCATGTCAAATTTTTCCGAACCTATAACTTTGTCAAAACTTTCCAAACCTATAACTTTGTCAAAATTGAACCGATTTTAAAAAGGAAATGCGTTTTAGTCGTGGCTCGAACTCAATAATAATATTGCATTCATAGTTGCAAATGTTTTTTTTTTTCGAAATTAATGTCAAAACTTTCCAAACCTATAGTTTTGTCAAATTTTTCCGAACGTATAACTTTGTCAAATGTTTCCAAACCTATAACTTTGTCAAAACTGAACGATTTTAAAAAGGAAAGGCGGTTAAGGTGTGTCTCGATCCCAATAATAATACTGCATTCATAGTTGGAAATGTTTTTCTTTTTCGAAATTCATGCCAAAACTTTCCGAACCTATAACTTTGTCAAAACTTTTCAAACCTATGACTTTGTCAAAACTGAACCGATTTTCAAAATGAAAGTAGTTTTAGTCGTGGCTCGATCTCAATAATAATACTGCATTCATATGTGGAAATGTTTTTTTTTCCGAAATTCATGTCAAAACTTTCCGAACCTATAACTTTGTCAAAACTGAACCGATTTCCAAAAGGAAATGCGATTTATTCGTGGCTCGATCTCAATAATAATAATTCACTCATAGTTGGAAATGTTTCTTTTTCGAAATTCATGTCAAAACTTTCTGAACCTATATTTTTGTCAAATTTTTCCGATCGTATAACTTTGTCAAAATTTTACAAACCTATAACTTTGTCAAAACTGAACCGCTTTTAAATAGGAAAGGCGTTATAGTCGTGGCTCAAACTCAATAATAATACTGCATTCATAGCTGCATATGTTCTTTTTTTTCGACATTCATGTCAAAACTTTCCAAACCTATATATTTGTCAAAATTTTTCCGAACCTATAACTTTGTCAAAACTTTCCAAACCTATAACTTGTCAAAACTTTCCGAACCTATAACTTTGTCAAAACTGAACCGATAATAAAAAGGAAATGCGTTTTAGTCGTGGCTCGATTTCAATAACAATACTGCATTCATATGTGGAAATGTTTTTTTTTCGAAATTCATGTCAAAACTTTCCGAACCTATAACTTTGTCAAATCTTTTCGAACCTATGACATTGTCAAAACTGAACCGATTTGCAAAATAAAAGTATTTTCAGTCGTTGCTCGATCTGAATAATAATACTGAATTCATAGTTGGAAATGTTTTTTTTTCCGAAATTCATGTTAAAACTTTCCGAACGTATAACTTTGTCAAAAGTTTCAGAACCTATAACTTTGTCAAAACTGAACCGATTTTCAAAAGGAAATGCGTTTTAGTCGTGGCTCGATCCCAATAATAATACTGCATTCATAGTTGAGTTTTTTTTTTCGAAATTCATGTCAAAACTTTCCAAACCTATAAATTTGTCAAATTTTTCCGAACCTATAACTTTGTCAAAACTTTCCAAACTTATAACTTTTTAGTCGTTGCTGGATCTCATTAATTATACTGCATTCATAGTTCGAAATGTTTTTTTTTTCGAAATTCAGTCTATAACTTTGTCAAAACTTTCCGAACCTATAACTTTGTCAAAACTGAACCGATATAAAAAGGAAATGCGATTTAGTCGTGGCTCGATCTCAATAATAATACTGCATTCATAGTTGGAAATTTTTTTTTTTCGAAATTCAATAATTATACTGTTATTTTTTTTCGAAATTCATTTCAAATTTTTCCGAATCTATAACTTTGTCAAAACTTTCCGAACCTATGACTTTGTCAAAACTGAACCGATTTGCAAAATAAAAGTCTTTTTAGTCGTGGCTCGATTTCAATAATAATACTGCATTCATAGTTGCAAATGTTTTTTTTTTCGAAATTCATGTTAAAATTTTCCGAATCTAAAACTTTGTCAAAACTTTCCGAACCTATAACTTTGTCAAAACTGAACCGATTTTAAAAATAAAAGTCTTTTTAGTCGTGGCTCAATCTCAATAATAATACTGCATTCATAGTTGAAAAAGTTTTTCTTTTTCGAAATTCATGCCAAAACTTTCCGAACCTATAACTTTGTCAAAACTGAACCGATTTCCAAAAGGAAATGCGATTTAGTCGTGGCTCGATCCCAATAATAATACTTCATTCATAGTTGGAAATGTTTTTTTTTTCCAAAATGCTACAATTTTCCGAATCTATAACTTTGTCAAAACTTTCCGAACCTATAACTTTGTCAAAACTGAACCGATTTTAAAAAGGAAAGGTTATTTAGTCGTGGCTCGATCCCAATAATAATACTGCATTCATAGTTGGAAATGTTTTTTTTCCAAAATGGTAAATTTTTCCGAATCTATAACTTTGTCAAAACTTTCCGAACCTATAACTTAGTCAAAACTGAACCGATTTCCAAAAGGAAAAGCGATTTAGTCGTGAGCTCGATCTCAATAATAATACTGCATTCATAGTTGGAAATGTTTTTTTTTCCAAAATGGTAAAATTTTCCGAATCTATAACTTTGTCAATACTTTCCGAACCTATAACTTTGTCAAAACTGAACCAATTTTAAAAAGGAAAGGCGTTTTAGTCGTGGCTCAAACTCAATAATAATACAGCATTCATAGTTGCAAATGTTCTTTTTTGTTCGAAATTCATGTCAAAACTTACCAAACCTACAACTTTGTCAAAACTGAACCAATTTTAAAAAGGAAAGGCGATTAGTCGTGGCTCAAACTCAATAATAATACTGCATTCATAGTTGCAAATGTTCTTTTTTTTTCGAAATTCATGTCAAATCTTTCCAAACCTATATATTTGTCTAATGTTTCCAAACCTATAACTTTGTCAAAATTGAACCGATTTTCAAAAGGAAAGGCGTTTTAGTCGTGGCTCAAACTCAATAATAACACTGCATTCATAGTTGCAAATGTTATTTTTTTTCGAAATTCATGTCAAAACTTTCCAAATCTATATATTTGTCAAATGTTTTCAAACCTATAACTTTGTCAAAATTGAACCGATTTTTTTTTAGTTCGTTTTAGTCGTGGCTCGATCTCAATAATAATACTGCATTCATATGTGGAAATGTTTTTTTTTCGAAATTTATTTAAAATTTTTGCCGAATCTATAACTTTGTCAAATCTTTCAGAACCTATAACTTTGTCAAAACTGAACCGATTTTCAAAAGGAAATGCGGGTTAGTCGTGGCTCGATCTCAATAATAATACTGCATTCATAGTTGAAATGTTCTTTTTCTTTGAAATTCATGTCAAAACTTTACAAACCTATAGTTTTGTCAAATTTTTCAGAACCTATGCCTTTGTCAAAATTTCCAAACCTATAACTTTGTCAAAATTGAATCGATTTTCAAAAGGAAAGGCGTTTTAGTCGTAGCTCGATCTCAATAATAATACTGCATTCATAGTTGGAAATGTTTTTCTTTTTCGAAATTCATGTCAAAACTTCTTTTTTCCGAACCTATAACTTTGTCAAAACTTTCCGAACCTATAACTTTGTCAAAATTTTCCGAACCTATAACTTTGTCAAAACTGAATCGATTTTCAAAAGGAAATGCGTTTTAGTCGTGGCTCGATCTCAATAATAATACTGCATTCATAGTTGGAAATGTTTTTTTTTCGAAATTCATGTCAAAACTTTTTTTCCGAATCTATAACTTTGTCAAAACTTTCCGAACCTAAACTTTGTCAAAACTGAACCGATATTAAAAAGGAAAGGCGTTTTAGTCGTGGCTCGATCCCAATAATAATACTGCATTCATAGTTGGAAATGTTGTTTTTTTCGAAATTCATTTCAAATTTTTCTGAATCTATAACTTTGTCAAAACTTTCCGAACCTATGACTTTGTCAAAACTGAACCGGTTTGCAAAATAAAAGTCTTTTTAGTCGTGGCTCGATTTCAATAATAATACTGCATTCATAGTTGGAAATGTTTTTTTTTTATTCGAAATTCATGTTAAAACTTTCCGAACGTATAACTTTGTCAAATGTTTCCAAACCTATAACTTTGTCAAAACTGAACCGATTTTCAAAAGGAAATGCGGTTTAGTCGTGGCTCAATCTCAATAATAATACTGCATTCATAGTCGGAAATGTTTTTTTTTTCGAAATTCATTTCAAATTTTCCGAATCTATAATTTTGTCAAAACTTTCCAAACCTATAACTTTGTCAAAACTGAACCGATTTTAAAAAGGAAAGGCGATTTAGTCGTGGCTCAAACTCAATAATAATACTGCATTCATAGTAGCAAATGTTTTTTTTTTCGAAATTCATGTTAAAACTTTCCAATCCTATAGTTTTGTCAAATTTTTCCGAACCTACAACTTTGTCAAAACTTTCCGAACCTATAACTTTGTTAAAACTTTCCGAACCTATAGCTTTATCAAAACTGAACCGATTTTAAAAAGGAAATGCGTTTTAGTCGTGACTCAAACTCAATACTTTCCAATCCAATATATTTGTCAAATTTTTCCGAACCTATTAATTTGTTAAAACTCTCCGAACCTATAACTTTATCAAAACTGAACCGATTTTAAAAAGGAAAAGCGTTTTAGTCGTGGCTCAAACTCAATAATAATACTGCATTCATAGTTGCAAATGTTTTTTTTTTCGAAATTCATTTTAAATTTTTCCGAATCTAAAACTTTGTCAAAACTTTCCGAACCTATAACTTTGTCAAAACTGAACCGATTTGAAAAATAAAAGTCGTTTTAGTCGTGGCTCAATCTCAATAATAATACTGCATTCATAGTTGAAAAAGTTTTTCTTTTTCACAATTCATGTCAAAACTTTCCGAACCTATAACTTTGTCAAAACTGAACCGATTTAAAAAAGGAAAGGCGGTTAAGGCGTGTCTCGATCCCAATAATAATACTGCATTCATAGTTGGAAATGTTTTTCTTTTCCAAATCATGGCAAAATTTTCCGAACCTATCACTTTGTCAAAACTTTCCGAACCTATAACTTTGTCAAAACTGAACCGATATTAAAAAGGAAATGCGATTTAGTCGTGGCTCAAACTCAATAATAATACTGCATTCATAGTAGCAAATGTTTTTTTTTCGAAATTCATGCTAAAACTTTCCAATCCTATAGTTTTGTCAAATTTTTCCGAACCTACAACTTTGTCAAAACTTTCCGAACCTATAACTTTGTCAAAACTGAACCGATTTTAAAAAGGAAAGGCGATTTAGTCGTGGCTCAAACTCAATAATAATACTGCATTCATAGTTGCAAATGTTTTTTTTTCGAAATTCATTTTAAATTTTTCCGAATCTATAACTTTGTCAAAACTTTCCGAACCTATAACTTTGTCAAAACTGAACCGATTTTAAAGAGGATAGGCTATTTAGTCGTGGCTCGATCTCAATAATAATACTGCATTCATAGTTGAAAATATTTTTTTTTCGAAATTCTTTTCCGATTTTTCCGTATCTATAACTTTGTCAAAACTTTCCGAACCTATAACTTTGTCAAAACTTAACCGATTTTAATGAGGATAGGCGTTTTAGTAGTGGCTCAATCTTAATAATAATACTGCATTCATAGTTGCAAATGTTCTTTTTTTTCGAAATTCATGTCAAATCTTTCCAAACCTATATATTTTTCAAAATTTTTCCGAATCTAAAAATTTGTCAAAATTTTTCGAACCTATAACTTAGTCAAAACTGAACCGATTTCCAAAAGGAAATGCGATTTAGTCGTGGCTCGATCCCAATAATAATACTGCATTCATAGTTGGAAATCTTTTTTTTTCGATATTCTTTTCATATTTTTCCGAATCTATAACTTTGTCAAAACTTTCCGAACCTATAACTTTGTCAAAACTGAACCGATACTAAAAAGGAAATGCGATTTAGTCGTGGCTCGATCCCAATAATAATTCTACATTCATAGTTGGAATTTTTTTTTTTTTCGAAATTAAATAATTATACTGCATTCATAGTTGCAAATGTTAATTTTTTTCGAAATTCATTTAAAATTTTTCCGAATCTAAAACTTTGTCAAAACTTTCCGAACCTATGACTTTGTCAAAACTGAACCGGTTTGCAAAATAAAAGTCTTTTTAGTCGTGGCTCGATTTCAATAATAATACTGCATTCATAGTTGGAAATGTTTTTTTTTTACGAAATTCATGTTAAAACTTTCCGAACGTATAACTTTGTCAAATGTTTCCAAACCTATAAATTTGTTAAAACTTTCCGAACCTATAGCTTTATCAAAACTGAACCGATTTTAAAAAGGAAATGCGTTTTAGTCGTGACTCAAACTCAATACTTTCCAATCCAATATATTTGTCAAATTTTTCCGAACCTATTAATTTGTTAAAACTCTCCGAACCTATAACTTTATCAAAACTGAACCGATTTTAAAAAGGAAAAGCGTTTTAGTCGTGGCTCAAACTCAATAATAATACTGCATTCATAGTTGCAAATGTTTTTTTTTTCGAAATTCATTTTAAATTTTTCCGAATCTAAAACTTTGTCAAAACTTTCCGAACCTATGACTTTGTCAAAACTGAACCGATTTAAAAAATAAAAGTCTTTTTAGTCGTGGCTCAATCTCAATAATAATACTGCATTCATAGTTGAAAAAGTTTTTCTTTTTCGAAATTCATGTCAAAACTTTCCGAACATATAACTTTGTCAAAACTGAACGATTTTAAAAAGGAAAGGCGATTAAGTCGTGTCTCGATCCCAATAATAATACTGCATTCATAGTTGGAAATGTTTTTCTTTTTCGAAATTCATGCCAAAACTTTCCGAACCTATAACTTTGTCAAAACTTTCCGAACCTATAACTTTGTCAAAACTGAACCGATATTAAAAAGGAAATGCGATTTAGTCGTGGCACGATCCCAATAATAATTCTGCATTCATAGTTGGAAATTTTTTTTTTTGGAAATTCAATAATTATACTGTTATTTTTTTTCGAAATTCATTTAAAATTTTTCCGAATCTAAAACTTTGTCAAAACTTTCCGAACCTATAACTTTGTCAAAACTGAACCGATTTGCAAAATAAAAGTCTTTTTAGTCGTGGCTCGATTTCAATAATAATACTGCATTCATAGTTGCAAATGTTTTTTTTTTCGAAATTCATTTTAAATTTTTCCGAATCTAAAACTTTGTCAAAACTTTCCGAACCTATGACTGTGTCAAAACTGAACCGATTTGAAAAATAAAAGTCTTTTTAGTCGTGGCTCAATCTCAATAATAATACTGCATTCATAGTTGAAAAAGTTTTTCTTTTTCGAAATTCATGCCAAAACTTTCCGAACATATAACTTTGTCAAAACTGAACCGATTTTCAAAAGGAAATGCGATTTAGTCGTGGCTCGATCCCAATAATAATACTTCATTCATAGTTGGAAATGTTTTTTTTTTCCAAAATGCTAAATTTTTCCGAATCTATAACTTTGTCAAAACTTTCCGAACCTATAACTTTGTCAAAACTGAACCGATTTTAAAGAGGATAGGTTATTTAGTCGTGCCTCGATCCCAATAATAATACTGCATTCATAGTTGGAAATGCTTTTTTTTTCCAAAATGGTAAATTTTTCCGAATCTATAACTTTGTCAAAACTTTCCGAACCTATAACTTAGTCAAAACTGAACCGATTTCCAAAAGGAAATGCGATTTAGTCGTGGCTCGATCCCAATAATAATACTGCATTCATAGTTGGAAATGTTTTATTTTCCAAAATGGTTTAAATTTTTCCGAATCTATAACTTTGTCAATACTTTCCGAACCTATAACTTTGTCAAAACTGAACCAATTTTAAAAAGGAAAGGCGTTTTAGTCGTGGCTCAAACTCAATAATAATACAGCATTCATAGTTGCAAATGTTCTTTTTTGTTCGAAATTCATGTCAAAACTTACCAAACCTACAACTTTGTCAAAACTGAACCAATTTTAAAAAGGAAAGGCGATTAGTCGTGGCTCAAACTCAATAATAATACTGCATTCATAGTTGCAAATGTTCTTTTTTTTCGAAATTCATGTCAAATCTTTCCAAACCTATATATTTGTCAAATGTTTCCAAACCTATAACTTTGTCAAAATTGAACCGATTTTCAAAAGGAAATGCGTTTTAGTCGTGACTCAAACTCAATAATAACACTGCATTCATAGTTGCAAATGTTCTTTTTTTTTTCGAAATTCATGTCAAAACTTTCCAAATCTATATATTTGTCAAATGTTTTCAAACCTATAACTTTCTCAAAATTGAACCGATTTTTTTTAGTTCGTTTTAGTCGTGGCTCGATCTCAATAATAATACTGCATTCATATGTGGAAATGTTTTTTTTTCGAAATTTATTTAAAATTTTTGCCGAATCTATAACTTTGTCAAATCTTTCAGAACCTATAACTTTGTCAAAACTGAACCGATTTTCAAAAGGAAATGCGGGTTAGTCGTGGCTCGATCCCAATAATAATACTGCATTCATAGTTGAAATGTTCTTTTTCTTTGAAATTCATGTCAAAACTTTACAAACCTATAGTTTTGTCAAATTTTTCAGAACCTATGCCTTTGTCAAAATTTCCAAACCTATAACTTTGTCAAAATTGAATAGATTTTCAAAAGGAAAGGCGTTTTAGTCGTAGCTCGATCTCAATAATAATACTGCATTCATAGGTGGAAATGTTTTTCTTTTTCGAAATTCATGTCAAAACTTCTTTTTTCCGAACCTATAACTTTGTCAAAACTTTCCGAACCTATGCCTTTGTCAAAATTTTCCGAACCTATAACATTGTCAAAACTGAACCGATTTCCAAAAGGAAATGCGATTTAGTCGTGGCTCCATCTCAATAATAATACTGCATTCTAGTTGCAAACGTTCTTTTTTTTCGAAATTCATGTCAAAACTTCTTTTTTCCGAATCTATAACTTTGTCAAAACTTTCCGAACCTAAACGTTGTCAAAACTGAACCGATATTAAATAGGAAAGGCGTTTTAGTCGTGGCTCGATCCCAATAATAATACTGCATTCATAAATGTTGTTTTTTTCGAAATTCATTTCAAATTTTTCTGAATCTATAACTTTGTCAAAACTTTCCGAACCTATGACTTTGTCAAAACTGAACCGGTTTGCAAAATAAAAGTCTTTTTAGTCGTGGCTCGATTTCAATAATAATACTGCATTCATAGTTGGAAATGTTTTTTTTTTATTCGAAATTCATGTTAAAACTTTCCGAACGCATAACTTTGTCTAATGTTTCCAAACCTATAACTTTGTCAAAACTGAACCGATTTTCAAAAGGAAATGCGGTTTAGTCGTGGCTCGATCCCAATAATAATACTGCATTCATAGTCGGAAATGATTTTTTTCTTCGAAATTCATTTCAAATTTTTCCGAATCTATAATTTTATCAAAACTTTCCGAACCTATAACTTTGTCAAAACTGAACCGATTTTAAAAAGGAAAGGCGATTTAGTCGTGGCTCAAACTCAATAATAATACTGCATTCATAGTAGCAAATGTTTTTTTTTTCGAAATTCATGCTAAAACTTTCCAATCCTATAGTTTTGTCAAATTTTTCCGAACCTACAACTTTGTCAAAACTTTCCGAACCTATAACTTTGTCAAAACTGAACCGATTTTAAAAAGGAAAGGCGATTTAGTCGTGGCTCAAACTCAATAATAATACTGCATTCATAGTTGCAAATGTTTTTTTTCGAAATTCATTTTAAATTTTTCCGAATCTATAAGTTTGTCAAAACTTTCCGAACCTATAACTTTGTCAAAACTGAACCGATTTTAAAGAGGATAGGCTATTTAGTCGTGGCTCGATCTCAATAATAATACTGCATTCATAGTTGAAAATATTTTTTTTTCCAAATTCTTTTCCAATTTTTCCGTATCTATAACTTTGTCAAAACTTTCCGAACCTATAACTTTGTCAAAACTGAACCGATTTTAATAAGGATATGCGTTTTAGTAGTGGCTCAATCTTAATAATAATACTGCATTCATAGTTGCAAATGTTCTTTTTTTTCGAAATTCATGTCAAATCTTTCCAAACCTATATATTTTTCAAAATTTTTCCGAATCTAAAAATTTGTCAAAATTTTTCGAACCTATAACTTAGTCAAAACTGAACCGATTTCCAAAAGGAAATGCGATTTAGTCGTGGCTCGATCCCAATAATAATACTGCATTCATAGTTGGAAATCTTTTTTTTTCGATATTCTTTTCATATTTTTCCGAATCTATAACTTTGTCAAAACTTTCCGAACCTATAACTTTGTCAAAACTGAACCGATACTAAAAAGGAAATGCGATTTAGTCGTGGCTCGATCCCAATAATAATTCTACATTCATAGTTGCAAATGTTAATTTTTTTCGAAATTCATTTAAAATTTTTCCGAATCTAAAACTTTGTCAAAACTTTCCGAACCTATGACTTTGTCAAAACTGAACCGGTTTGCAAAATAAAAGTCTTTTTAGTCGTAGCTCGATTTCAATAATAATACTGCATTCATAGTTGGAAATGTTTTTTTTTTACGTAATTCATGTTAAAACTTTCCGAACGTATAACTTTGTCAAATGTTTCCAAACCTATAAATTTGTTAAAACTTTCCGAACCTATAGCTTTATCAAAACTGAACCGATTTTAAAAAGGAAATGCGTTTTAGTCGTGACTCAAACTCAATACTTTCCAATCCAATATATTTGTCAAATTTTTCCGAACCTATTAATTTGTTAAAACTCTCCGAACCTATAACTTTATCAAAACTGAACCGATTTTAAAAAGGAAAAGCGTT
>JAWNNV010000554.1:0-148082 GCA_035044485.1 Scaptomyza reducta
TGCTATGTAGTTTGTACTTGGTTAGGTTGCGTATTGCTAAAACTATATCGAGTAAAAATATATAGTCAATTAGTTTGCAAATCGAATGCCAGTTAGATTTTAATGAGACATTTCCTAAACGATAGCTATTAAAATGTAAAAGTATCTTTTTTAATGTATATGCAAGATTTTTGTTAATATAAGCATAGCTTTATTGAATACATTTTTAAGATATTTTCAGAGCAAGAAGTTTTATTTTAATCGACTAGAGTCGATATTATTAATGAATGATTGTGATCCATTTGGTATGATTATATCTTATAAGCCAAATTTTTTATGATAGCTCTTTGAAACAAAAAAGATTTCAGGACAAGACTAGATGTGTTAATTCATTTATCTTATTTATTTTTTTATTTTATTGTAGATAAAATAAATTATACGTAATACGTATGTATACTTAAAAAGTAATATATGTAAAAAAGTTAATGTAAATCACAAATGCATATAAAACTGATGAACAAATTATGTATAAGCTTTATTTGGTGTCTTCAACGCAGTCGATATGTTTGAACTTTACAAAATTCAATCGATAGAGAACTCTCAGTACACATAGTACATACACTTAGCTGCGTCCAGGGAATGACCCTCTTCAGTGTGTGGAAAAGTTAAGACCCACTGCGTGGGCATTGGGAATTACAATGTAACTTTTATAATGGGGAATTGTGGCCAAAAATGGACAAGTTGTTGGCGTCATTGTTGTTGTGCTTGTAAGGCAAAAACAACAGAGGAAAAAAGAGGGAAATACTTACAGATACAAAAAAAAAGGCCAAAACACTTGTTGGCCATTTGATTGCAATTGTTATACAAAGAGCTTTCATTGTAATAACACAAGCAAAACAATGGAAAACATTTTTTTATTGTTGCTGTTGGTTTCTTCTAGCCTGGGCATAATAATGATGTTCAGCAAGAGTAGCAACAACAACAATAACAACAACATTCACACGAACTTTAACACTTTACAGAACATCAAAGAGCGCTTTATTGTTGCTTGTTGTTGTTGTTGTTGCTGTTTGTGTTAGTGTTCTTGCAAATCTCGCACAATAGGCGCAGCACAACAAACACCCAACATTGAAATCCATTTCCATTTCAATACGTAGCTAAATTCTGTATATTTGCTTTTATTTTTTTTTATTTTTGTATATATATATTTTGTTTGTTCTTATCACGCTGCTCTGCACAGCGCAAGCTTCTTGGCGCATAGAGAGAGAGAGAGAGAGAGAGGGAGGTGGAGAGTGAGTAAGCGAGAGGCAAACAGAGACAAAAAATTAGCAATTCAGTTGAATTTTTGATGGGGTGTACGCTTTGGTAATTACTGAATTTTTGATCTCTTCAAGTCAGTTTTTCCCGTATGCCCAGTAGAGTTTCAGATATAGTCTGTAAGTATTTGAGACTTTTCGGTTCGTCTGGCTAATGAGTTGAATGCCAAAGTCAACGATTTGTTTACACTTTAGATTAATTCGTTTGTTCTCAGTCTATGTTTGCTGTTATGCTGCATCTTAATTGAGAGCTTAGACAAGCTATGCTGGCTTGGGCTTAAGTTTTTTGTCGGTATCAGCTAATAACAGGCAAAGAAGAAAGAAGAAGAACTCTAAAACTGTTGGCCAGTTGGTTAGGGAATTTCTCTGGCAAAAGTTCTGCTTAAACTTTAATTAAAATGTATTTATTTTATTTAATTTAATTAAAATGTATTTATTTTATTTTTCTAAAACCAAAGGATATATTTATATTTACAATAAGCTATCCCTATGTACTATTAATATCTATGTGGAAAAGACTTAGTAATTATTGATTTTGTGTAATACATTGTAGTATTATTAAGTGTGAAATAAATGAAAATAATATGCTTTGTATTATTATTATTATTTAATTAAGTTAACTGAGCTTAAGCTTGTTGAGTTACGATATTCTAAAAGTATTTTATAACAATATTTTATAATAACTGTTTTTTTTTGTATTATTTTTATTCATTTCACGCATTTTCTTTTTATCTTATATTATTTTGTATTTTTTTATTTTATAAATAATATTTATTTTTTGTATTTTTATTTTTTTTATATATATACACACACAATTCAAGTTCGTTGCCTAAGTCTTTTGTTAAGGTTACAGCTGATTGCCGCTCTGTTAGGTTTTGGCAACTCGTTGCCAGTTTCAGCTTAGTTTACTACAGTTAGGCACCAACTGCCAGGTGCTTTGCCCCCCCCTCCACCCCTCCACCTCTTTTGCCTTGACCCCAAAGGCTGGGCGGTGCCGCACACAAAGTACAAGTTCTAATGAAATTTGTCAATAAAAATTCGCAGAATTTCGTACAACAACAGAAGCAGAGAACAAGCAGCCAGCGAAGCAGCCATAAAAAGTGAGCAAATAGCGGTAGCAACAACAACAACAACAAATATGACAAGCATTATAAACAAGCGAATGCTTTTGTTGTTGCTATCGAATCAAATTTACTTTTTTACCGTTTTCAGCGAAAGGAAGATACAAACAAATACCACAAAAATAAAAAGCCACTGAGAGCAGTGAGCTGGCTATAAATACTTAGCTTATTTGTATTTGCTATATATATATATATCACAGTTGTTTTTGCTGTTAGTCGCGCAATAATTCACTCGGCAAACACCAACACAAAAAGTCTCTCCCGAAATATGTGAGTTTTGGAAATTTTCGCGTTGTGATTTTTTTCGAGTCGAGTTGAATTGAATTTTGAGTATGTGGACCACTCAGTCATTGTCATTGTCAAAGAATTTTATTTTCGGCTTTATTTACTGTAGGATATGTACAACACCAACAAATAACAAAACTGGTTAAGCGTGCGAGTAGTGTGTATCTCTCTCTCGCCTTCTCTTTCTCTCCGCCTGTCTCTTGGCGCCTTTACGTATGAGTAAGTCATGTAGTAATCCAATGCAGGGTCACAAGTGATGAGATTTTTGCTTTGTACTGCCAAATCAAAACAATGCAGTTCGCTGTTCAATTCTCCAATTAAATGTAGACAAACTGTGTCATGAAACGCTTTTATTTTATACCCTGAACCCATTGAAAATGGGTAAAAAGGGTTTTGTGCAAAAGTATGTAACAGGCAGAAGGAAGCATCTCCGACCCCATAAAGTATATATATTCTTGATCAGCATCAACAGTGGAGTCGATATAGCCATGTCCGTCTGTCCGTCCGTCCGTATTTATGAACGCGTCGATCTCAGAGACTATAAGAGCTAGAGACTCCACATTTGGAACATAAGCTCGCCTAATCCCTAGGCAGTATACGTTTGTTTAAAAATTTCGATAACACTTTCCGTTTTCGATATACGCATGTGTTCGCTAACACCAAAATCTTCAATTCAGAAATCTTTATGATGCAGTTTAAAACATTAGACGAAATAATGATAATCTGTGAAAATTTTATTGAAATCAGTTGAGAAACACCGGAGATATGGAACATTAAAGCAGAGACTGTACGCTTAAGGTATGGTGTTCAGGGTATAGTCTAGTCGTTGTTGAGATCTCGACTAGAGCCTTCTTACTTGTTTTTGTTATGTTTTTTATTTATTTTATCTTTCTTTTCTCTTATAAAGGTCTCTCTTTCTTATTTTCTTATCTCTTTCTCTCTTGCTCTTGTCTAGTCCTTTTCTTATCTCCATCTCTATATCGATGTCTATCCTTCTCATTCTCCTCATCTCTCTCTCTTTCCCTTTTTCTTTCTTGAATTCTTTATAAATATGTTTATATCCTTCTTTTTCTCTTTCTCTCACTAAACTCTCGTCTATCTCCAGCTTTAGTTCCTTTTTTTTCCTTTACCAAACACTAAGGGAGTTAGGGAAAGGACTCGTCTTTGACTATGCTAAGTGCTTGATCCATTCAGTGCATTAAAACCCGATAAGAACTGTTTTTATTTTTTCTTTTCTGATTATAATATTTGCCGTCTTTGTATGCGTAATGCATTTCGCTGCATTTGCTTTATACTAATTATATATGCATTTTACGCGCTGAAAGCATTAAAAATGCAATGCAATCAACTGGGGTGCGGAGGGCGCCGGTATGAATAGGTGTGTTTCAAGGGAGAAGAGTGGGGAGGGTGAGGGAGACGACGGTTGGCAGCTTCTGTGCAGCTGTGTGGTGCGACTCCCACGACATTGGCTTTGGTGTAGAGAACACAGCGTTATGAATCAAAAAGGTGCCACAACAACAACAACAACAGCAATAATTGTTTCATGTGTATGTGTGTGCGAGTGTGTTCATGATGAACTCATGGAATAATTATCCTATGAATGAGCAGTTTGCATGATCATTGCCAAAGCTTCCGCTTTTGTTTTTGCGCTCAAGTGAATTTCGCTAGTTTTTGCTATTGTTCTTGTTGTTGTTGGTTGCTTCTTTGCAATTACGACATGAAAATGTTGCATTTAAAAGGCATTTTCTTATGTCATAGTCCAAGTTGTTGTTGCTGTTGTCGAGAGAAATTTAGTTAGTCAACTAATTCCAACTAATTCACTCTGCCAAACCAGAATCAACAACTCAGAATGTTACGGATGAGAGTACTCTGTCTAATATATATATATATATAGTATATGTTTGGAACAACTCGAAAATAGACATTTTTATATGATATTTAAGATTTAAGTATATTAAGTTCACAAAAGAATGGAAGTGAAAGAATTTTAACACTGAATTGAATATATTTCAACAACATAAAGTTTTCGAAACTTAACTTCGAACACATTTTAAACAATTCCAGGGTATTTGAAAATGTATTGCAAGCAACTTGAAAAGTTGTTGCATTTCTCAGGGTGACAGTGTTTGGCTTTTATCAATTCCGCTCAGCTGATTTGTTGGCTTTTAGAATTTGGAATTTGAAAATGCACAAAAAAAAAGATGAAGAAGAATAGAATAGAGTCGAGAGTTGAGAGTCTTCGGGAGCCGCGCAAACTCCTCTAAGTGATGCGCATATAAATGTCGAGCACTCCACTTGGCCCTCAGCCAAGCTAGCCAAGTTAGCCAGCGTTGTTTGCCAGTTAGCCAAAGTTAGAGACCGTCTTGCATTCTTGTGCAATAAAACTATGCAAAATTATGTGTAGCATTCCAAGTGCTCTGCCAACGTAAATGTGTGAGTGATTTAGTGTGTGTGTTTGTGTGTGTGTGTGTGTGTGTGTGTGTGTTGCTACTCCCATGTTGTAATATGCGAGTTCCAGATGCAGAAACAGACAGAAACAAGACACATGCCCCATGCATGTGCCATGCAGCGCAGGGCACACGGTCTCGGTTTTTGTGTTTCTTTTTTGGTCTTTGAAGCACGCTGCATTTCAAATGATGGAATATCCCCAACTTTAAGCTCGTACTACATACACACATACATATATTGTATATATTTATGCAATTATTATTCTTGCATGCAAAGGAAATGTTCAATAATGTTAGCATTGCAGCTGACAAAAAAGCAAAAACAAATCATAAATGCTAAGAATACGCTTAAACCCAACAACAGTCAACTGCAACAGTGTGTGGCACGGAAAAGGAAAAAAATTAACTCTTTGTGACATAACTTGGCATCCTCACACGAGTCTCTTAACCAAATATGCTTAGTAGTCGCAGGTGTTTCTGTATATATATAGTGTAAGTTGTTGAAATTGTTATGTTTCAAAAGCTTGAATACGAACATAATGTAAGCGTACAAAACAAGTATTAATATAATATAATAATATTTGAATAAAATATGTATATGCTTTAATATTAATATGTCGATACTTTGAAGTAAATATGAAAAGTTTTGATTTTACTCATTCTTGAATGTATTTCAAGTTAGGCACATTCGTATTTGATGCCATATTGGTTAACAAGAAATAAGGAAACTTTATTTAATATCGTAAGATCTTGTTAATGATCTCGCATTTGTATGACAGCTATATGATATAGTGGTCCGCTCGGCTGAATTTGACAAATGCGTGAAAATTTTATATTAATTTTGTCATAAAATGTTCAAAGCATAGACTGGAAAGATATCCACCATGTAAAGTATATATATATATATATACCTGATGATATAACCATAATAATAATAATTTATGGAAAGAATTGTGGTTCTTGAGATCCATCTTATCAAATAATTATTTACACCTAAATAAACACAATCTCTTAATATTAACTAATGAAAATCGATTCTACTTTCTTTTGTGAATATGCAAATTCTTAACTGCTGCCAACTTTTGAATCATGCCAAAAGGCTTTTAATTGCTTTCGCGCATTTCTTTTGTTGGTTTTCTCAAAATTTTAACCTTAATGAATCAGTGGACATATTGCATTGATGCACACACAAAAAAACCAGCTTAATGCAGTCGCAAACTGATATCTGAACAAACCTCGCATTGAAACTGCCCGAAACTGATTCGAAAGACAGCGACAGCGCTAGCGAGGGGACGTGAGGGAGGAAAGGAGCCATTTTCGCTGTGAGACCGTTGTTTAAAATCGCATAAATTTCATATAAGCTCTGTGTGCGCGAAACGAACAAAGAAAAACGTTTGTCATATGATTAATGAACAGCCAAAGCTGCCTTCCCCCGCCCAACCCGGGCAACGCTTCATTCTGAATACCCTACATTTTAGTATTCAGTTCTCCGGTCCCGCTGTGTTTGTTCCTCTCGAACGTTTTGTCTCTTGTCACAGCTCAAAATCCTGGCCAGCGAAACGAAAACCGCAAGTGTGACAAGGAGGCAACTGCAGCTTCGAACCAATTGTGTGTAATTAATTTGCGGTCCATAGCCCCTTTTGCCCCCTTTTAGGGGGACAAACGGGAATGGCAACGGAAAAGGCTTAGGTATCCCAGACACACTAGCCATACGTGTATTCGTGTCGCATCGTCATCGCATGGGCGGTGTCACCAATTTGCTTGCAAGTGTTTGTCAAAAATTGAAATTCGACAGTCAGTCAGTCAGTCAGTCAATCAGTCATTCAGTCAGTCAGTCAGTCATTCAGTTAGTTCAATGAATTTCTTTGATCATTTTTTGTTGACTGACCTTGAACATGATTTCATTTGTTGCTTTCATGTCTTGGTTATTTGACGCTGTTATTGTTGTTGTTCTTACTGATTGGTTGTTCCTTTGCCGGCAGCTGTTCCCAAAATTACGATTATTTCATTTAAGCAGTGCATTAAGTTCATTATTTCAACTGAATTCTGCAAATACTCTAACTTGGGTACATTGTCTAAGGTGTAAAGAACATTTGTTAAGTAATAAAACTTAAAATTGAAATTAAGAAAAATCCTTTTAATTTTTATTTTAATCGTATCTTTGTTGATTGAAATTGCACGTTTATTCAAATTTTGCGGTCTTTTTATCGTTAGAAATAATTTATTTTTGTTGAAAGAGATGCTATAACATGTCTAGTGGATTTTTGAACGATTTATGAATCCAAATCTGAAGTCGCAAAGACAATATATACTCTAGTTTCTTATCATTAAGAAACCGAAATTTTATTCCCAAATTTTAAATAAAACTTTTGTTCCTAAGGACAAATTAATGGATCTTAAAATATGTGAAAAATTGTTGTTTTTAATGAATAATAATATAATAATTTTTTTAATGAATAATAAAACTGATTCGCTTTCGTTTTGGTTTTTTCGTATTTTTCTTTCTATTAAAAGCTTGATGTAATAAAAAAAAATAAAAATATATTTTATATTAAAAAAATATATATATTGTTAATTTGTTGTTGCTAAATTGTTAATTAAATGCAATTGTTTTTAAACGTTTATTTATTTAAATATATATTTATATATTTGAATTTTTTTTGATGATATAATTAGAAATTTATTTGGTGAGCATTAATAATATTTTTTTTTAATATTAAACAACAATAAAATGTTAATTTTTAATTTTTTTTTTTTATTATTTGTTGCTAATCACTTATTAAAAAAAGAAACTTCACAGTTACATGAAGGGTTTTAAATTTATGTTTGTTTTACTTTTGATTTGAAAAATTCGCAACTTTCTTTAAATAATAACTATTTGGTTCTAGCTGCGGCACACTTGAAGAGCATTCACAAGTCGACGTTCATATTGTTCAGCTGCTGCAGCATTGCATGTCTTTTAATTTGCAGCCACCTGAAAAAGTACAAAATGCAACTGCTGCTGCACAAAAATTGTAACAATCAGCGCAAACCAAACCAAAAAAACTAAGAAAAAAAAAAACGAGGAAAGAAAAAAAATTCAAAATTGCCTAAATGCCGGGCTAAATGAAATGTGCAACAGAATTCAGAATTTTTGGTTGGACGCGGCACAGCTGCCGCCAGGTTGCACCTTGCAATCGTGCACCGTGCATCGGATTGAAGGGGTTTGGGTAGGCAGCCAGGTTGCAGGGGGGGCCAAGAGTTTGGCGCTTTTTGCAGTACAGAACGCCCCACAAACAATCACTTACAAGCTGCTAAATTGCATAATCATTCAGTGCAATCAGTTGACTTTGTCCTTTTTTTTCACTTCACTCTTCGGTTTTGGTTCTTTTGAGTTTGACTTTGGATTTGAAGTGCATGCTGCCTGCTGTCTTTTGGTAATTGTTGCCATTATTTGCTCAAGCAATGATACACGCACACTCGTTTTGGGCAGCTGCACAATAAGATAAGAAATCATAAAGCACAAGGTGGATAAGCCTGAGCTTTAGGCTTTCCAACTCATCCACCCTTTGTGTCTGCTTGCCTCAATCTCAAGATTTATCAACGGCTCTTGTGTCTGCTGCCACTTCTTCTTGTCCTTCAATCACTGTCTTTATCTCCCTCTCTCTCTCTCTCTCTCTCTCTCTCTCTCTCTCTGTTGATCTCTGTTCATCTTCATGTGCACTCTCGATTGGCGCACAATTTGCAAAACATACAAAATCCCCAAATTTGCAGCTCATGAAATGAAATGCAATCAAAATACCTCCAACAGTTGCTGCTGCGTCTGCCCACCTATCTTTATCCACATACACACACACACACACACACACTCTTCCCCCCATCCTCATCCTCTATCTATCTCTTTCTCGTGCATTTAATTTACTTGCATTGGCCAATGCCACACCCCATTAGATGATTTGGCGTTTTTTTTTATTCTTTACGGTTGGCAGGCAGGTGGCTAGCGAGTGAGTTTGCCACGAGGAGTCGAAGGGGCATGTGGCTGGAGCACGTACAGCTGACAAGAGGTGGGCGCACATTAAGTGCATCTGTGTGTTTTTCTTTCTTTCTTTTTCGCTTGGCTTCAGCACCAGCCTCTCGATAAGCAGTTGGCTAAAGTTTTGAGTGCGGCCTTTTATTAAATTTATGTGTACGGCAGCAGTGTGCAAAGTAAATATGTATACCCTGTAATTGTGTGCAGTGCCTCGTAGGGTCGCAACTGCTTATTGAGTTCTTAGGTGTGTCTTAATCTTTGATATCTTTAGTGTTTCTTGACCGCTTTCGATAAGATAATCAGTACTATGTCAAGTTTCCTATAGCGTATTCAAATTGTACGATTTTTTCGACACTTTTAAATAATTTTGTCTATGGTTAAGGAAAGTATATGTTCAAAATTTCGATCGACATTGTCTAAAAAACTTGAATCTTCAAAAGTAAACATCATTAAGCGCGTCTTTCAAGCCATTCCGTTGCAAGTTAAAACGAAATGAATGTATAGTAGGAAAACATTTATAAATAATACTAATTGAAAATGAATTAATAACTAAAGCTACAAATTAAAATGTAAATTATTATCTCTGATGATTTCATTTTAAAAAATTAACTGTTACCAATTTATTTAATCTAATCGAACATTTAAATTCAGAAGAAACATTTTATTATTTTTATTTATTATTTTAATAGTATTTTTGAAATACAAAGTTTAGTTTTTTGTTTTAGTTTAGCTATGAAAATATTTCGGTTTCTAAGCTCAAAGCGACCCATTATTTTATCTGTATTTACAGGGTATATGACTTATGCGCACTCCCGCATAAATTAGTTCTTTAATGTTTTTTTTTTTTTCATATGGACAAATGGCATGAAAGCGAATTTGATTTGAAAATTGCGTACGCCCGAAACGATTCTTCAGTCTGGAGACAGAGCGAAAGAGCGAAAGAGAGAGAGAGATAGATAGAGAGAGAGACTTAACGCTTGCATCCATGGTGATTGACTGCCCAAGTGTGGCCAGCGGCGTTTACGTTTTGGCCAACGACAAACGACAGCTAACGGTGCGGATTGTATTGTATGCATTGGATGGATGCAACGTTATTGCTGCTACAAGCGATAATTTAAAATGCATAAAACTCATTTCGTTGATTAATTGTCTTGTGTGGACGTCGTCGTTTCTGTTGATGCAGCAACAGCAACAGCAACAGCTAGAGCTAGAGCCAGAGCAAGAAGCATCAACATCAACAAGAGCAACTGCAGTTTTATTTTCTCCTAATTAATATCCTAGATGCGTTGTAAATTGTATTGATTTTTAACTGTGTTTTAATACACTGCAGTTCATTAGCTAAGTCAATTAGTTTGTGACTGGCCGGGTGGTCATTTAATAACTAATCGTTCGTAATGGGTTAGATATTCTATATTTGTGTTTGTATTTTTCGAGAGTCATTTTCATTCGACATATTTTAGTATTCCTCAAAACACATCCTTTGTTGAGCTTACGTAAAAATATATAAGAGTTTTGAACAATTTAAATTTTAATATTTTCTATTTAATTTATATATTTCTATGGCATTTAAAAATATTCCTTGCCTGTTTTTACAATTTGCAAATTTTTATTTTTTTTATTTTTTGTGAAATGTTTTTCTTGGTTTCGTCAACTCAAGCTGACTTTAAGGGTACACAAAATTCGTTTATTTGGTTTGAAATTTTTTTTTCAATCTAATTCAAATTGACTGCAGGCATCCGCTGCCAACTTGCGGTACATATTTTGGGTGCTAGTGTGAGTTGAAAATGTAATGCAAATGAACTTAATTGAAAATAAATGTTAATATTCCAAACTTGATTCGTTCAGTTGAAGACGAAAAATGACTCGAATTTACGGTAGCCGACTCGTGCCTCGCTTGATAACATAAAATTGCCCCCATTAGTCTGTGTGTGTGTGTATGAGTGTTCTCTCTGTCCCTTGGCTAAGATAGATGTGCTTTTAAATGCTGCACGGCTTTAAATATGCGATAAAAATAAATATGCTGCGGACTGATCAAAAAAAAGAAAGAAAAAAAACAGAAACGAAAATAATACTAATAAATAAATAAGAAAGCAATAAACAGCAACAGATGCTTCTAACGGTTTTTTGTCCGGTTCAGCTTTTCGCCTAATGAGCCAATGGGTGCAGATGTGTAAATTTTCGTTCATTTGCATTCGAGCGAGACGCATTTAGATATTGTCACATCTTGCATCTTGCCACATGCCACATACCACATGCATTATTGATGATGACTCAACACACACTGCGGCTTCATTTGAAATGAGCGATGCACTCCTTAAAAGCCTCTTAAGCTCAGTTTGATTTGCCGACACTGACAAGGCTTTAAAACTAGTTTAAGGATTTTTCTTTATTCGTCAGTCAGAGTATTTTATTTTTGTTCTTGACAAGACAAATATTGCATATATCCAGGTCGTCAATATCTTCTTATTAGCTTAACTCAAAAATTGTATAAAATTGTTAGCTCAAAACATGAGACATATAAATATGTTTTGGCTATCTTGAAGTTCTCTACAACAAACTTTCCAAAAAGACATATTTATTGCCAACTTTTTTTTCTTCAAATTTGTAGCTAGTTTTGCCCTTCTTGTCACGAAATTTCAGAACGAATCAATGTTAACTACGATTTATTCCTATGCCTATAACTGGATTCCAGTGTAAGGTTTGACAAAATGTGCATAAATATGTTATTCTGCTTTGAGCTTGCATAATTCAGCATCAAAAATTAAAGATTATTTGAAAAAGTAGTTTTTATCTGCTTCATTGAAATAAATAGAAAACAAATATACAAATCATAACATAATAAACACAAGTATGGTCGTTTGAGACTCATTCATTTCTTTAATAACTGATATGTTAAAAAGAATTCTTTTGAATTTTTCAAACATTGTGTTCTTCATATAAATACAACATAAAACGAGTACTTCCCAGCTCTGAGCTCGCCGCTTCGAAGTTGTCCATCAAATTTGTGTGCTAACAGCTTCATTTACCAAAAAAAATACAAATGACTTAAGACACAAACTAGCTGCAATTGACCCCCAAAGCAGCACTTAACGGTAACTTTATATGTATATGTGTGTGTGTGTGTGTGTGTGTGTGTGTGTGTGTGACCTTCAGCAAAACAAAATTCACTTATTTCGAAGCAACATCAACAATATTTTCACACACACACAACGAGCAACAACAATAACAAAGTGCGTTCTCGTCCATTTACATATAATTGTCACACGGACTATTTGCTGGCTTGGACGCTTGATGTTTGTGCCATTAACTTAGTGCAGCCACTGTTGTTGCTGGCAGCAACTAACAAGTAGCAGCAACAACAACAGCAATTCAATTTGCTTTGCTCGCTCTTCAAAATGTAATTAACCTCAAGTTGGAGCGTTTTGGTTTTTTTTTGTATATTTGCGTCATTTTAAGAACGACGACTCGAAGTAATTAAGCAAAGCTAAAAGTTCATGTTAATTGTCCAGCACGAGAAAACTTCAACAGGTACACGCACACGCACACACACACACACATACACACACACACACATCAATTATGCCCCGAAAAGGTCAAAGACTAAAAGAATTGTCAACCGTGGACAGGCCAGGGCTGATATGAGTTTTTGGTTTGTTTTTGGAGGAAGAGCAGAAGCTAGAAGAGGGCATGTAGCAGGTGAAGGGAAGGTGGTGGGGGGGGGGGGAATGTGTACATACATACATACATATCTGAAGTTGAGTCATTGAAGCGGCCGCCTTTTGTCGGGTTGCTGTCGCACGGCGGAAGCAACGAACGAACGACGACTTTTTGGTTTATTTTTGTGTTTTTCTCTTTCTCTTTTATGCGTTGATATCGCTAGCTAACTCTGTTGTGTTCTCTTTCGCACTTGCTTGCGGTTGGTTGTTGTTTTTATTATTATTTTAGCAAAATGCCGTTAGTTTTGGGCAAACACACGGTGTGAATGATACTTTAATTACACGAGCAGCAACAACAACAACAACAACCACAACAACAAAACAAAACTTGAATTATAATGAAAATTACACATGCACAGATTTTGGCAAGAGCGAAAGAGACAACAAATAGTAATGGGTGGGGGGATTCAAAGGAGGAAGAGAGAGCAGTTTGGGTAGTTTGCGAAGTTAGATCCTGAACGATAAGCTGCGTCTTTTGGCATTCGCAGCGGAAATCTAAAAGACAATTCTTAAGAAAAAGCCAAACTCGAAACTCAAAACAAAGATAAAAACACTAATTAACAAGTTGAGATTAACTGATACATTAAACAAGTCAATAATATCTTAAGTTGAACCCATATAATATCTTCTGCAATTTTTGGAATATATGAACAAATGATTAATTGTCCGAGTTAAATCGATCAGATTAAAAATATTTTATTAACAAACCATATTTTATCCATAAATCATGAATTTTTTATTTTTTATTTTTATTTTTTTTTTCTCTGATAACTGATATTTTTATATTTAACCCAAACTAATCAAAACAAGTAAGAAGGCTCTAGTCGAGAAGACCCGTCTAGACGATACCCTGAACCCTATACTTTACGCGTATAGTGCATACTTTCTTAATTTCAAAGCTCCATATCTCCGGTGTTTCTCAACCGATTTCATAAATTATCATTATTTCGTCTAATGTTTCAAGCTACATGAAAAAGTTTTCCAAATTCAAGATTTTGTTGTTATCGATCACATGTGTATATCGGAAACGGGAAGAGTTATCGAAAATTTGAAACAAACTTGTACTGCGCGGGGACTAGGCGAGGTTATATACCAAATCTGGAGTCTCTAGCTCTTATAGTCTCAGAGATCGACGCGAAGGACGCACGGACAGACAGACATGGCTATATCGACTCGGTTGTTGATGCTGATCAAGAATATATATACTTTATAGTATCGCAGATGCTTCGTTCTGCCTGTTACATACTTTTGCACAAAACCATTATACCCTTTTTACCCATTTTCAATGGGTTCAGGGTATCCAAAAAAAAAACATATTTCTCGAAACGGTTCTGAACATTGTTTCCATTACTGTACTGTATATTCGTAAACAGCCTGGCAGTCAAATAATAATTGGATGTCTTAATCAACGTACATAAATAAATACAGATTCTAATGACTATAGGGATGGATCAATTTGTATATTATGATGTAGTTGGGGTCTCTGTGCTCCATCATAGAATTTAAGTCCGGCAAAGTGTTCGATGTCCCGGATATTCGACATGAATGAGCTCAACTCGAGATGGCTTTCAATATCGGCATTTGGTACAACATAACCCTCCATATAGGGTAGATCGTTGTTCTCCCTACACTCGGCAATGATCACTTTGAAGAAATGTGTCGGCACTGCCACCGTATTCACGCCAATGACCTGATGCCTTATTGCCCAATTGCGGAATGTAATTCGTTGCGGCATGAACAATGGCCCCGTGTAAACATAAACCGAACCACATTTGACCGACAGCTCCCGGACATAGGACTCGAGGCGCCCCCACACATGCGTTTTGAGGCCATGGCTCAATGGCGCTATGTTTGGCAATAAATACGTCTCAACATATTTGTTTTCGTCACTGCGATAGTTGTGCGGCGATGCCATATGACCGCCAATCCATTCGGTATTCCGATAATCCATCTGACTGGCTTGAAATATTAGCGGTATACTCGAATCAACTATATATTCTTTTGGTTTCTGCGCAATGATCGCTGGCGTCTGCGTCAAATGTTTGCTTTCCAAATGCTCGCATACCCAGTGCGCAATTCGATTGCGTCGATCATAAGAAAGCACAAAATTGCGATAGATATGCACATCATCCAATCCAGGAAAACCATATTTCATCAGTGTGGCCACATGCGTTGATTCGGATACTGGCAGCGGCTCATTACCCAGTGAAAAGGTAAAAAACATCGTCTGACAGAGTATCGAAAACCAAAATCAATTAATACTTTTTGTAGTAAGTAAGGTTACTTTCAAGAGTATAGAAACAAAATGTGTTTAGTTTTTAAAGTGATGCTTAAATCCTGCACATTGAAAACCAAAAAAAGTGAAGTTCAGTTACGTATTTACGAAAATTACAAAAGGCTTGATAAACATGTATAAATGGTTGTAAGCTGTCGCAGGAATTTGTGCGAGTAGTTGTCAGAAGTGCAAGAAATGTATTTGATTTATGTGATCCTCAACTTATAAGGATCTGCAGCTTATGACATGGAAGTCATCGTTCAAATATGGTTTCTTCATTAGCTTTCTGGTGTAAGGTGAACATAGAATGAAGACAAGCAAGCTTTTAGATGGATAACGTTAATGCTTTCGTTTCGGGCAGCATGCACTTGGCAACATCAGACTATATGTTTGGTATGTGACATCATTTTGAATAATAGCATACGTAATATTGATTGAGATCAGATTCTCTGTTACATGCTCTTTCGAAATATTAAATAATTTAAAAAGATGTGAGGAAAAAACGTACCACTGTTTGCATGTTAGTTTGAAACCATTTCACATAGTTTCCAAAAACAGAATCGGCATCATTTCTATTTAGTTCAGTGTGATCACCGCTAGAACTGGTACTGGTGGCAACTGATTGCACCGGCTCGTGTTGAGAACGGCTATTGAATAAAGCGAGCGGTTGTCCCCCAACCAATCTCAGCTACAATAAGCACACAATATTAGTTATACTATTTGTATTGATTGTTCAGTTTTGCAGTTTGCAGATACTTACCGCGTCGAAGATTTGTTGACGGCGCTGAAAGATGTATGGATCGGTAGCCATGGTCGTTTGTATATTGCGGTATGATGCATCCTGTTGCAGCAGTACACCCACTAAGAAACCGAGTAATCCCGTTAGCACGGCTAATGATATGGGCAGTGAAAGGATTAGCATTACAGCTGAAAGCAGAGCTGTCGAGCTGCTTACTTAAAAATTTTTAATCTTTATTCGAAATGTGTTCTGGCAATGTCAAGAACAACTGAAGGCAAAATCAAATGTTTTTCGAAACTTAAGAAGCTTTAAACGATTTCGATAAGATTTCAGACAGTTAATATTGCAAAGTACTAAAAAATTATTATTTAATAAAAAAAAAATGCAATATTTGAGAACTTGTGAGAGTATGCTCGTTTTTTTTTCAATAGTTAAATAATCTTTGTGCGTGTATTGTTCCAACAATATCAATGTAATTTTTAAGGCCTATTTAATTGTGTTCATAAAAAATAACAACAATAACGAATACACACACACAAAAGCAGCCCGCCCCTTTGGCATTGGTCAGTGGAGAGCCTTCCCCATTGACCCTCACCCAAATAGGCAGAGCCACAGCCCTGGCACGCAAGCTCTAATAAAAAAAAAAAAAAAAAAAAAACATTAGCTGTCTATCACAGCAGACGATGAACTAACTGGCCATTTACCCACATTAATGCATATGTATGTACACTTGCATGCACACATACATACATACGTTCATTATTATGCGGCTGCAAAAAATATAAATAAAAAAAAAATGAAAAATACAAACCAGAGCCGCTATCAGCCATGAGAAGCACGAGAACTTCGCATACATTTTCGAAGGGGTCTGGGCAACTCAGACTTCGACTTAATGGAGGCAACAAGAGCGATATAAAGTTAATGTGCTCAACGTTAGGAACTTTAAAAGCCTGTAATACGCTTGCTAAGAGTAAAGTAAAGCAATTTTTAATATTAAGTTTGTGCCAATGAGTTGATGGGAGAATATTTAGCATTTAGTTTTGTATAAGAAAAACCGCAAAAATTCAAAATTCAATAATTCTAATTTTTATGATAGCAAATAAATTTTTGTAAGAACTTAAAACTTATAAACTTAATACACTTAATCAACAGCAAAGTGTGTTTTTCTATAAGTCGAAGACACTTAACTGAAGTTCATATTCTTTATTCTTAATAAAAGTTTCTAAGAGAATGGTACAAAGAGTTTAAAATATAACAAAAATAATTATGAATGCTCATGTTTTTTCTTTTTCTTTCTCTTTCAATGCTGTCTGTATCTTTTCACTTAAAAATGTACAACAAAGTGTATTAAAAAATTTGGTTCTAAATGGTTCTAAATCTGCTCTTATTCATTCTCGACCAACCGAAACAGGCAATAGACAACCCCGGATATGAGAGTATGCTTTTAGTAATCAACTTTTTGGCTGAGTGCGAAGTCAACTAAGATATATATATATATTATATGGGCGACGAGAGGTAAATATATGGTGTCATGAAGAAAGAACTAAAACGAAGCCAATGATCAATCTCTCCCACTTTCAGAAACTCATATGATAGCTTCTTGCTATGAGATACAAATGTATATATGGTTTTGATAATGTTAATTATATATAATACAGATAAAAAAAATAAGTCAAGATAATGCTAACACGCGATTTTAAGTACAAAGTATTTTCAATTCATCGAAAAAGTTGTTTTTTCATTGTTTGATGTGTTGAAGCTTGAGAAAAATCGAATTGCTTATCGATAGAACCGATAACATCGATAGGTCGCTAGTTCATGCTCGTTGTTAGGATATTTAGCTGTTAGGATTGGGAAATGTGTGGCTTAATCCAATTTCACTAATCGATTTTATTGATATCCAATACTTAAATGTTCATACCATAGACAACTGTAAAGTTTCTCAAAGTCTCTAGCTTCATGGACAACGGATTGCAGATGGATGGAAGTGAGGAGTTATAGTTATCGAAGTAGTTGCAAAACTTTCAATATTCTGCGACTTATCTTTGCCTGTCCAGAAAGAATATTTAAATGCTGACTTTATACAATGAAAACGATATTATACTGTGTTGTTTTGTGAGAATAACCGCAAATGCGGTAAGCCACAAAAGAATTAGGCGGAAGTACTAGCAGCAAACAACGAAAAAAAAAGGGTAAGCAATAAAAACAGAACCCACAGAAAACGTATGAAAAAACCACAAGAAGAGAAGAGACTGGAAAATAAATCTTATAATATACGAACTGAACAAAGCAGCTAGGCAAACCGATTGTAGCCCAAGCAAACCTGTGTAAGTAGACATCAAAAGTGCTTTGTGACGTTTTATAGTTTCCAAAAATGAAAAACCTATTAACTATGATGCCAATTGATGAGCAGAGATGAAATATTTACAGAACAAAAAAAAAATATACAAATAAATGCCCACAACTGGTGACAACTCGTTAAAACTGACAACAAGTAGCTATCTGATTTGACTTCCGAACTTTCAAGCATTGATTATTTTGTTTTCGGTTTGTTTATGTATTATCCCTACCTGCCCTCGCTTGCCCCGCTTCTCATCGCTTATAATGAGTTAAAGCTACAAATTATGTGCATGCCGCACAAGCTTACGTTTCGGCATCCTCTCTTTCTTGTTTTTGACTTCATCTTCGTGAGCTATCAATTGAAATTTGGTCTCAACTTGTGAATAGATTCTTTCAAGAACTAACAATAAACGTTATCACGATCAAATATTTTATGGCCCACGCCCTAGTTCCCAAAACAATTTGCGTAGGCCTTCTTTGCGGTATAGAAATGGGATCGAAATTATCGAGACCGAGTATTGCTTATTGACGGAATAAGTGCCCCCCGATATGAATGAACACGCTGGGTGGCATCTTTATCCCAGTGGCAGTGGGCCGTAATCTGATAAGCTCTAAACGTTTTTTTGTTTAGTTTAACAGTTAAACTAATAATAACTAGATTACTGTAAAAATAGTTCATTTCACCATGCAATTCAATTTGTATACCCTGAACCCATGGAAAATGGGTAAAAAGGGTATAATGGTTTTGTGCAAAAGTATGTAACAGGCAGAAGGAAGCATCTCCGAACCTATAAAGTATATATATTCTTGATCAGCATCAACAGCCGAGTCGATATAGCCATGTCCGTCTGTCCGTCTGTCCGTCCGTCCGTCTGTCAGTCCGTCCGTCTGTCCGTCCGTATATATGAACGCGTCGATCTCAGAGACTATAAGGGCTAGCAACTTCAGATTTGGTACATAAGCTCGTCTATACCCAAGTCAGTACAAGTTTATTTTAGATTTTCGATAACTCTTTCCGTTTCCGATATACACATGTGATCGATAAGAACAAAATCTTGAATTTGGAAAACTTTGTGATGCAGTTTGAGACATTATTCGAAATAATGACAATCTGTGAAAATTTTATTGAAATCAGTTGAGAAACACCGAAGATATGAAACATTGAAGTTAAGAAAGTATGCACATACACACACGTATTGCAAGCACTGACTGCACGCGTAAAGTATAGGGTTCAGGGTATAGTCTAGTCGGGATTTCTCGCCTAGAGCCTTCTTAAGGTACACATATTGGTGACCAGCATTGAAAGCTAAGTTAATGTAGTCTGGGACGTTCGTCTAATCGTCTCTATGAACAATTCCAATTTCAGATACCAAAAGAGTATCAAACTTTAAGTTAGTTTCAACCACACGCATATTCATTTTATTTACCAATCTTTTTTTTTTAACGATATCGTTCAAATCAGGCAATTCTTAAGATGAGGAAAAGATTATCTTTCAGTCAAGCCCTCGCTTTTAAGCTTCATATGATGCCCAAAAATGAGCTTAGCTCATCTGTTCGAGCTGGCCACACACGCACAAAAACACACTCTACATGTGGTCACAATTGAAAGAAATGCAAATTATTGTTGCTGTCGTTGATGTTGTTGTTGTTGTTGTTGCAAGAGAGGCCTGACGGACCAGCTGGAGTATTTGGAGTGTTTAGCATGGCAAATGTTGCGTTTATAAATTTAAAAACCTATAATAAAGTCATTTGCTCTGGCCATGTACAACAGACGTTTACCGCGCCTGTTGCTGTTGTTGTTGCTTCTGCTGGTGGTGATGTTGCTGCAGACAGTTGGGCAAAATTCGTGCAACAGCACAGCAGAAAGAAAAGAGAGAAGCAAACGATGTGAAAGAAGATGAGAAAGACGATGCTGACGACAGACCAGAGACAGGCAGGCAAAAAACGAGCAGAGAACACAGGCGGCAAGTGCAACACCAGCAACAACAGCAATCATCAACAGCAACTGCAGTCGAAAACAACAACAACAACAACAACACCGATTGCGGCAGTAAGAACATATCGCGCTGATTATTGTGTTCAAATTTAATTTGTACAACATCGTGTGGCCAAAATTGTTTTTGTTTTGTTGACAATTGTTGTTGCGATGATCTGATTGTTGTTGTTACTACTGCTGCTGCTGCTGCTGCTGTTCCAACCAGCATCAGCATCTGCATCTCAAACAACCATATGTATGTATCTTTGTATCTAAATACGCAGGCTCTCGCTCTGATTGCCACTTTCTCTTAACCGTTGTGAACGATGTCAGGAATTGAGTTTCGAGTGCATTCGAATGCCATTTTGGTGATTGTCTTAACAACAAAAGTCTAAATACCATTGAATACCATTTTAAATATTTATCGTTTTGATTTCAAGTTTTTAATCTCATTTTAATTAAATGCTTAAACACATTTAGCACATCAAGAGAGAAGCATTGAACAAACGAGCGCGCTGCCCCCACACAAGTAATACCAAATACAACAAAATTTAATGAATGTTTAATCCAAAATAAACATGGAATCAAATCAACAATAAACAAATCATAAATATAACAACCATGCCAAACAATACCATATAATAATGATAATGCGAGTACATTTAACAAAGGCAGCTGCCTGCTTATTTTTGTTTTATATTGTTTACCACAAAAGTACTCAAAAGTCGGGTATTTCACCTTTGGTTATGATACTTGTCACTACGCTTTTTCTATAGTGTTTTGGTAGAGTGGATATATATATAAGTGGATATATCCTTATATCTTTGTTCTATACCCACCAAAGGAACATTAAGTTGATTTTTTCATGTATACTAAAATTTTGGTAGTAAAAGTTAAAAGCTCAAAAATAAAAAGTTGTGAAACCATTTGATATATTTTTCATTCATTTATTTTCATGGCAAAGGCAACATTTAAACGATTTGAAGACAATGAAATTTTATTTATTTTTTCTCAATATTATTATATACACATGTACATATATGCTTCAGACAGTTAGTGAATTGAACAATTCGTTATTTTATCGTTTAGCCAGATTCTTTTCTTTCTTGTTTCAATTGAGAATAGCGCTTGACTTTGAGTACATTCAGTTACAGATACATTTAGCAAATATACGTAGGAACAATGAATCCGATTGGGATTCAATTTCAGTTGATATTATTTCTATTGTTGCTGTCGTTTGGGTTTCTCACAATTAAACAGACAATTCGTTTGTCGCCGTTAAACGAGCGCAGGCGAACAAGTAATCAAGGTGCAGACAAAAACCAAATTCACAGCAAAACATGTAAGCGTAGTGTGGTTCGGCTATGACATACTCTGTACTCATTTTCACACAACAGACTGTGCATCAACCATTCTTAGCTTTAATAATATAATACCACTAATTCAACAAGAACTAGTCAGCATTCGATGCAACTTGACATTGCTAATGCTTAAGAAAGGCGTTACAAATAGCACCACACACATCCACGTTTATCCCCATCACTTTGCCAAATACATGTGGTTATACTTAGTTTGGATATTGCCCATACGCAACGGGTGTCTTGTGTCCTGGGAAATCTTTGCTTGGATTGTGTTTTTATGTTATGGTTTACTTTTATTTCAATTTATAAAATAAAAGCAAATTGGTAAGCATTTTTAAGTACTGAGATAGTTCGAATATTAACACATTGCTCCTAGCTATTTGTGAGTCTATGTGGCAGGTTCAGGGCGTGGAGTCCTTTAAGTCATCCTAGGCTGTTTGTGTGGTAAAGAAGTCCTAGGTTTTTAGTTATCAAATCGCTTATTGCAGTACATATTATACTGTATTTTCGTTTTTAACAAACCAACATTTATTTAATGTGCAAGAAAGTGTTTTCGATTAAAGGATAGAATGAGACATTTTTCTTTAATGTCTTGTTTACTGGTTTAAAGGTTTTTAGTTACGAATGTTGACTTTCATTATGCTAATTAATACTACTATATTATAGTACAAATGTTAAAGTTTGTAAACTGATAAGATCAGAATATAATCGATAATTGAAAACTATTTCTAGAAGTAAAAAGATTTGTAGTATCCCTTAAATGTTTGTTACTGAGTATCTTTAAGTTAGGTAGATCATTTTGAATATACAGCTGCTTGCTGCTGGTTGAAGCCAACGCAAATTCGCGGATCGTGAGAGCTCAATACTTTTCCCCTTTGCCATCCTGCAGCTATCGCTCCCCCCTTGACCACGTTGACCATGTTGCTTTTTGCAGTTCACCGTCATCGTCTAAATTTGATGCCGAGTGCTTTTTAATTGTCAGCCTCAAGTGCTTTTCGAATGTGCGAACTTAATAAATCGTTTTCAATATTATTTGTACCGTTTTGTTTTGCGCTTGTTGTCGTGGTTTCTTGTTGTACAAACGTACATTTGTATATATGTATATGTATATTTTGTGTGGCGGTAGATAGTGCACTTTTGGTCTGTAATTGAAGTGAGTCAAGTGACAAGACAAGACAACTTGAGCAGCTTTAGATATGCATATCAATTGCTTGAAACAATCAATTTGTTGTTTCAACTATTTTTTTTGTCTTTGCTAAACGCCCTTGGCAATCAATTTGCCGCAGTTGGGGCACAGGTGACCTGTTCTGCACAGAGCTAAGCTCAGATAAGCTGAGCTGAGACTGCTTACAGGTGCCAGAGACTTTGCTGATCTCAAATATGAATTCCTTTCGAGATATGTTCGCTAATGAATATCAGATTCTACGATGTGACATTCAAGAGCTAAGAATTTCATTTTGACATTAAGCATGCGAGTAGTCTGAGAGTTCTTAGTAGTATGTGATGATTATGATTATGCCAGGATACCTCAAAAGAATTGAACTTTGCACTCTTAATATGTATACTTGATATAGCGATAAAGTTAAGTTAAAATATGGCATAACCAACTCAAATCTAAAATATATTATTTTTTGTAAGTACAGAAACTATTTATCTTCCTAAATAGATATATCATTTATTTAATGTACTTGCTGCAAAAGCTTTATATAATTCACTTCGAAGGTGTTTAATCTTTTGGGACACTTGAATTCAAAACATAAACAACTTTATTGAGTGTTCCATCGGTTAGTTTTATTATATTGTATTATGCATTTGTATGGTAATGCCAATGAATGCTGAACACTTGAGTGCTAAATCATTTGCGGCCACGTTTGGCTGACAGAACTTGTCTTGACTTGTGAAGTTGTTGTTGTGTGTGTGCTTGTTGTTGTTGTTGCTGTTGCTGTTGCTGCTGCAATTGCAGTTTGAGGCAGATGCAGCCAGCTTCTAATAAGTAGCAGCAGGGAAAACAGCCGCCAGTTGGCCATTTGTACATTTGTCCAGTTACGTGAATATGGCCAATGCCAATGTTGTAATACCAGTTGCGCCATCTAAGAAGACGGACAGATATACAAATATGCTATATACAACCAATACCCTTTCAATATCGTTTCTTTCGCTGGTATGTGCATGCATATCGATCTTTCTTTGCATCTACTTCTGCAACATTTTTATTTTTTTTGCTTCTTATGCATTTGTCACTGGCGATTATGATTGTCGTCGCCTTTGGCCAGGAAATGTGCGCAAGCCAATGGCCAATGCTTCTAAACCCGTTTCCAGGTGATGTCTGGTCTTGGCCATCAGGCAACATTCAGCTACATCTAACAACAACAACAAGAACCTATAACAGCAAATTTGCTCTAACGCATTAAACATTGCAGTTAATTAGTCAAAATGTTGCCGAACCGGAACATTGACGCCTAACGAAATGTTTCTATTAGGCGAATCACCAAAAGGCTTCAGAAAAAATGTGGCGAGCCTGCTTGTTATTGATAACGCCAACACAAAACATAAAACAATCCAATTTATTGCTATCAATGGGACATATCAGCACTCCAGCAATATGTCAATATGCAATGGGTCAATCTATTTTTATAGCTACCCAAGCACGGAAGAGGGCAGACTGAGTCTGATATTCAATATAGAGTATACCATAACAACAGATCGATGTTCAGATTTTTGTATATTTCTGTTGATTTTTACATTGTATCGGGATAATTTTCTATGCATCAAAATATTTATTGAAATTATTATAATACCATATTATTTAACAATATATTTTGCTGCCTGCCTTAAACTCTGATGTCAGTTTCTGAAGTAAGTTTTTCCATGAACAACTATGATTATAAGTACAGGGTATTTTGTAGCTCATTTAACCAGCGAATACACAGTTATCACTGATTTATGTTGTTTTCGATAAGTTTGTGATCCAATTTGTGCCAAGTGCTTCTAACGGCAATCAATGAATGCAAAGTTCGATTTTCCAGGGCAACAAAACACAGGGACTAAGGAACAGGGAGCGGACAACAGGAGAAAGACGAGTCAAAGTTGGGTCTGCAAAACTACAAAACTCGGACTCTATATTGTATTGATTCAGGTACATGTGTATATATTCAAATATTCGCATTTTTTTCCTCGTTTCATTCTTTATGCACAACACGTATTCTGATTTCAGCGGTTTCTATCGCTCGTGTGGAGCTTCACGATCAACGATGAGCATACCAAGCAGGTGGTTTGTTATTCTATGGATGTGGAAAGGAGAACAGCAGATATATGCTTATCAGTTAAAGATCACTTGATTTTCTATAAAATGGTGCAACATTTGTTATTTCGTTGCACCCATCCCAACAGCAATAGATCATTTTAGCGCAATCCTAAGATTAGTTCGGCTCGTATTGAGTGTAGAGTTTTAATATTTCAGTTTCAAGCTTCTTGTGTGTTTTGCAATTTATGTGTTCAATGAAGCAAACGTTAGGTGGAAGCATATATAATAACTGATTCTCATGGCTTATGTTTTTGAAAATCTGATAAACTCTTTGGGATTTTTGTTGTACTTCAAATTTCTACTGTTCTTTTCGCAATGCGATACAAAAGAATTTTGCAGCGAGTACTAAAAATGAAGTGGGCATGCGATAATAGCAACTTACTCGTGCTTGAATCCATCGACACTTTATGTGTCTCTGACGTATGTGTGTGTGTGTGGATAAGTGTATGTTTGTGTGTTTAGCAAACTTGTAGTGCAAATTTAAACATCAAATTGATTTGAACATGAACGAAATCTATAACAACGGACGGGTAACAACAGCAACAACAACAATTGCAATTGTCTGCGGCACGTTATCAGCACCACAACAGGCCGAACAACAACAACAATTGAAAAAACAACAACTGAGCTGAACTAGCTGTAGATAGATAAAGCTAAAGTGTTTACGATCTGTTTAATGTTGTGCTCGAATCGCAACCACAAAGCACAAGCACAAGCACATGAAGCTGCATGTTGCAAGTCCATGCCATTGTCCATGTTTCAACTTGCAACTTGCAACTTGCGGCTGACTTGCAGTCAGTGGGGCTCTGTGCCGATCTGGAAAAACTTGTAACCTTGCAGCTTTGTCATTATCAACATCATCATCATCATCAACATCATCATCATCATCATCTGGCAGAGGTTGGCAGGCAACGGAACGAACGATTCAACAGCGGTTCGAGAGAACCGAACCGAACCAACCGAAACAGACGACCCACCAAACAACCGACCGACCGAACGCGCAAATCTTGTTAGCATTTTTCAGCCATTTCCTTTTTGTGGCAACAACTCTATGTGGCAGCAACAACACTGTTTGTTTGCCTTTCTGTGTGCGTGTGTGTGTGTGTGTGGCTTGCTGCTAAAATTATGTTCGATATCAATTTCGCGTGGACACATGCCAACAGACACGCAACGCCACCAAACACGCGCACCACATTTCTTTTGCTCTCTCTTTCTCCTTGTGATCGAATGGAATGGGTTCGGCATCGTGTTTGGCATGGGTTTATATATATATATATACATATATTTTGTGCCTTGCCAAAATCAAATATGTGAGAGAATAGGCTCTGTAGTTAAATATTATTCAGTTTTAATACGCACATTGAAATGAAATGAAAAAATAAATGGATGGAATTGAAAATCGTTAAGAGACGCAAAAGTTGGTAATTTTCCAACATTTGATTCATCCAATAGACATGAATAAGAAGCGTATAATAAAGAAGCACATATCTAAAAAAAAAAAAATATATGTGCAGATTTTGGAAAGCATCAACAGTATGCGACTCTTAGTTTACTATATAAGATCTCGTGTACTATACGATGATCCATATTACTTTATATATACAAGAGTAAGTACGAGTAAACTATGGTGTGGTATGTACTATATGGTATGTACTATATCATTATCAAGCTATTTTGATGATCAGGTGCAGAGTGCAAAGCGAAAAGCTCAATAAAAATACGATCAACCAAATAATACACTCAAAAGAAGAAATATAAATGGATATCAAATTGATAGATTGATTACCGATAGCAAAGAAAAACAAGTAAGAAGCCTCCAGTCGAGAAATCCCTACTAGATATACTTTACGTAGTGTCTGTGCTTGCAAGTATGTGTGTGTGTACGAGTATAGTGCTTAACTTCAATGCTCCATATCTCCGGTGTTTCTCAACTGATTTCAATTATTTTTTCACAGATTAACATTATTTCGTCTAATGTTTCAAATTGTATCACAAAGATAAAGATTTCTGAATTCAAGATTTTGTTGTTATCGATCACATGTGTATATCGGAAACGGAAAGTGAGAGATGGACATGGCTATATACACTCGACTGTTGATGATCAAGAATATATATACTTTATGGTGTTGAAGATGCTTCCTTCTGCCTGTTACATACTTTTGCACAAAACCGTTGTACACTTCTTACCCATTTTCAATAAGTTCAGGGTATACAAATGCCAAACGTGCCAAAAATATGAAGATAACTCGCCAGGTATGAAACCGACGGAAAGAGGCTCGTAATAGTCAGTTCAGAAACTTTTAGGGTAGCTCCACGTCGATCCCTCGCGACTAGGTGTTGGTGTTGCTGCTTTTGATGCTTTTTTGTTGCCCTGTTTAAAAAAAACTGCAGCAAGCAGTAGGATCTAATGATATGTATGTGGATAACAGCAAACAACTTCAACTTCAACTTAAAAATTCCGCTTTAACTTCTCTAAAATTAGCGTACGCGTTGGGTAAATACTCACTTTAAAGATTTGTGCGTGCTTATTATTTTTTTGTGTTTATTTTTTGCTGCGTTACTTCTTTAAGTAGTTGGCTCAGTTTTGGCTTTGGTATTTTGCCGGGGGCCATGAATATTCGTTATTTAATGCCGCCGTGGGCGGGGCAGAGGCAGTTGGAAGTGGGCAAGTGGGCAAGGATGCCAACGCTCTTTGGCTGTCTGGCTTTTGGTATCGTCTGGGGTTTCCGAACAGTACAATTTGAAATCTAACATGTTCTTATTAACATCAAAATGTTAATGTGATCCAAATGCCTCTGTCAGTGGTTTTTGGTCCAAATGTGTGCAGGATTCGCCAGTTTTGTTTCAACAGCAACATATAAGTTTTCGTGTATTAAAATTGAGTGCTCATTATCATAAATCTGTTGAGTTAAGTACAAGTCCATAGCTTACATAGTTTATGTATATGGCAACAACATTGTACATTGTAATAGTCTCTAGTTCGAGCGAGCATGGCGAATGAATGATATTCGTATATGGGTCAGTTCGCTTAGGAGAGGCTGAACACGCCCCAGAATGAAAAAACATGTTGTATGGCCTATGCAACCCCCTCTGGGCCAGGTGTGTTGCACGCTTTGAACGTTACAGTGTTTCATGGCCATTCATTTTGGCCATTTTGGTTCGCCATATATTTAGGCGGCTCGATGCGCTAATAAAGTGCTCAAAAGAGCGCACACAGGTGTGTGTTTGTGTGTGTGTGTGTGCGCGTGCATCACATGCATAAACATGAATCCATAACTCTTGAATGATGAGTTTTGCGGCAGTCGAAGCTAAAGCTCAAGTTCCAAGCAATAGTCTCGCCTGAGCCGTGTGTCGGCAGTTTCAGCATTTTTGCTTTTATCTTAGAATGCCGCTGAGCGCTGAGCGTACAACATTTTAGATATCTGTGGCAAATGCATAAAATCTTATAATTTGCGCACGTGTTAATAAGACATTGTGCTGCACTCTGAATTAAAGCGCCAGACAACAAAAAACAAAACATTACCAAAAGAAGAACACTTCCCAGTTCTATTTTGCCAGTTTGCCAGCTTGCCAGCATCACAAATTTAGATGACTCTTTGGCCAACACCAACAACAAGAGCAACAGCAACAGCAACAGCAAGAACAAAGAGCTTGCAGAGACGTTGCATGGCTAAGTAACAATTTTAAGCTAATGATGTGCTCATATTTAAGTTAGCCGAAACGCTTTCAGAGCAAAGCATAATTCAAGCGATGAGCAGTCAGCAGCGTCCAGCTGTATGGCATACCCTGCAAAGTATTTAGCTTAGCCAACAAAGACAGCATGGATCGAATTGTATCTGAATGAATGTAGTAAGAATGTTGTTAAGCTCGAATCTTTAATATTAAAACGTATTTGATTTGAATCTGATGATCCAATAAACTTTACTTCTATTTTAAAACTGAATGATCTGATTCAAAGATTTGTTGAAAAATTGTAGCAAATAGTAATATTCATACTATTGATGTATAATGATTTATAGTACACATATTTATTAAAATGAATATGTCACATAGTCAAAACTTTACAGTTTGTTTCTTCAAAAACGAAAGAATTTTTAAGATCTATGAACATAGATAGATAGTTAGTTGTTCGCCCGATTATAGAGTATTTGCTGTTTGTGTTGCATTTCGTTTGGCCTGTTGTTCTTGTTGTTGTTGGTGTTGCTCAGGTGCTCAGTCAGGTGCTGTTGGCCTGGGTTGGGGCTTGGTGGCTTGGACCGCATGCTGTTGCATTTAATGATTTTGCACGCCTTGACTTTGGCAATAAAACAAATTTGTGCCCATAATTTTCAAAATTCAAATAACAAATGTTGCAGTTGCAGCAGCCACAGCTACATACAGCCGCAACAGTAGAAGCGGGGACAGCGTTTATTTTATTTTTTTTCCAGCCATGAAGATGGCCAAATGGCAAATGCAATGGCGACTCTCCGATTTCTGCAAGTCTGTTTATTTTTCTCTCTCTTTTTTTGTTTTTTTTTTAGTTTCTGCAACTTGTTTGCATTGAAAATTTATTGTTACGCAGTTTGGCCACTGGAATGACCGGAGCCAGCAACATGTGCACTGAGAAAAATAAATAGGCACGAATGTTCCTAGTTTTTCTGACCATGAGAATGTTTGACATCTACTTAAACATTGCTATTCCGTTCCGCTCTTTCCTAATTTCATATGGTTTGTTATACTATACTTTGTTTAACCAATGTTATGGACTGATTACGGACTAGTTTTTTGGGAGGTCTTTAAAGAATAAATTGGGCTAAAATAAATTTCAATGTTATTTCGTTCTTAAAACCAGAAAAGTTCGTTTACTGGCACATAATTCTGATATCAACGAATGTTTTTGGAATCGCTTTCTCTCAGTGTAGAGCCGCCGATGTGGAAGCGATGTGGAAGCTTTTGAGCTCGCGCGCGTTTTGCTTCTTGGCCAAAACGATTTATGGCATTGCTGCAATTGTTGCCAACTGTAAATGCTGCGGCAAACAAGTCAATTGAATTTATTTCGTTTATAAATTGCCTCGTCGCAACTGGCAACAGCAGCAGCGGCAACCGCACTAGCAGCAGCAGCTGCCTTCAACTGCAAGAGCCAACGCCTCAAGTGTCAATTGGGCTGCGAACTCTTCTCTTCGACTGCTTGTTCCTGCTAGTTGTTGTTGCTGTTGTTTGAGCCAGTTACAGCTGATTGAATGCACACGCGTTGCCAAGACAAATCACTGAACGATTTGACAACAGACACACACACACACACAGGCACACAAATATATTCTGTAGCGCCCAAAAGCACTCGCAAATCTTTTGCGCAAATCTATTCGCAGTGGCTGCTCTTCCTTTTCTTTATTGTCCACTGCACTGCGGTTTATTCGCTTCTTCCACAAGTTGTTGTGCAGCTGTGTGCCACACGGTGCGCGTGATTTACGCTTTTTCCGTTTGCTGTTTGTTTGTTGCTGTTTGCTGTTTGTCATTGCCTTGTCGCTGTTACTGTCTTTGTATTTGTTGGCTGGCTATCCAAAAGTCACCAAATGCAATTTGCATATGATTCAATATACGAAAACAAAAACAACAACAACAAACAAAAAACATACATAAAATACGCTTCCTTTCACAAAAACAAAACAAACTGAAACTTTCAAATTGCGAGCACAACGCACAACACACACACACACATTTACCAAAATTAGCTCAAAAAAGGCCTTTGAATTTCCTTGGGCATAAATAAAAGACTTAGGCAACGAACTTGCTTTCACAACAACCACAGAGGGCGCCTCATAACAAATTTTTGATTTATAGCCAAAGACATATAAATAAACCACACACAAAACGCACACACACACACACACACACTCACACACACACACATACTCACATAAATTGAGCTGTTGTTGCCACACATCGCAACAACATAAGTTTTTTTTTTTTTTTAGTGTGTAGAGTTGACAACGAACATTTATGTTTTAAGAACTTGACTCATAAAGTATGTGTGGCTCAACTTGTGCTCATCATCTGCTTTATGAGTTTTTATGTCTTTGGCTGCATAAAATTATCTTATTTTTCTTTATATCTATACTCTGCTCCTATAATAAGCGAGTTGTATTGGTTGTTGCTGTTGTTTTTGGGCAATGCCTAGACTTTTCTTGAAGTTTCACATATGTCACACACGTTTGCAGTCTTCAGCTTAAGATTTTCATACTGAGATATCAGTTGTATCTAGCTTTTAGGTAAACTGAACCGAAACTGAAAAATGAATAATTGGAATCACTTTTAAATATCTAAAGTTTCAATCATAGGCTAACTCTATTGCCCATAAAGTTTTGAAGTAAAATACTAAAAGCAAACTTCTGACTAATTTGTTCTTACTGCGTACAGAGTGGCGAGCAGTCTTTGCTTTATCGAGTAGAATGTTCTTATTTATATTTGATTTTGTTGGAGGCCCCTGGAGGCCAATTTGCTTGGAACGATCATAAAATATTTAAGTGCCATACAATTAGTCAAGACATTTGTCATAAAAAACCATTCGAAAAATGGCCAAGCATAAAATCTTAACCGATTTGAGTGTAGTACGTGTCTGCTTAATGGATGCCATGTGTGTGTGTGTGTGTGTGCTGCGGGGTCCTTATTAGTAACTGTAGCAATAAAAGCAGCCAGGATATGTGCGCAAATTAAGCATAGAATGGCATCTATACGGTTTGTGTTGCTGTTGCTAAACATTAAGTACAAGCATATCTAGAGTGAGGCAGTTAAAGTGTAATATCATTTAAGCCAATTATTCGCTCTGCTTGTGATGCAAATGATCAAATTGCTGCTTAACTTTATTATCTAGATAACTATATTATGCTAGAGTTTTCCATTAGCATATAAACAAGTATTTTTTTTCTTAAAGATAATGCAGTTGGAAATGCTATAAACGTCGTTTAAGCAAAAACAATTTACTATAAGTTGGATTCATGTTCAGTTTTATTAAAAATAAACAATTCGCTCAATGTCATTTCGAGATATTCGTATATACAGAAGAATCGCAGAAGATTCGCGATTCACAAAACATATTGTTTGTGAAAAATATATTTTATGTTTGTTCTAAAGTTCTACCAATATATAAAAGAACTAGTAGTTATTGTATTAGCTGTTAATAGTGGGGGTGTTGTTGTTGTTAAAGATTTATGTGCTGCTGCTGCTGCAATGGCAACTGTTGCTCGAGTGCATATCAGAAATGCCAGCGAGTGACTTATTGACGCAGCATGATACATGATATTGCGGCAACAATTACACACGACGTTTTAACTAGGCGATAGAGGGCTGGATACATCTATAACTGGATATATGTATGTGTGGATGGATGGATGCATGGATGGATGGATGGATGGATGGATGGATGTATGCTATTCTATTCTATGCCATACATGCATATATAGCACATATAGTATGAGGAGTTAACAATGACAATGACAACAATAATGACACAACTTGGTGCGTCAGCTCACGTACGCAATTGCGTTGATGATTGGAAAAACGAAAGAAATAATAAAACAACAAAAATACCAATCGTTTAGCCATTCTCAAAGACAACAAAGTTGCTTTTGCTGCCAACCGTTGACAACGCCCGACGCCGAGAAATTGTGTAAAGTAAAGTGTGAAGAGTGAAGCTTTGTGTTGTTGTCTAGAGTCCGAAGGAGAGTTGGCGTTGCAGCTGATGTTCGCCGCAGTTGCAGTCGCACACATAGCTCCACATAGTTCATTCAGGCAACATCAACGGCTGGGGCAGTTCCACGAAAGTGATTGATTACAATCGAAATGCGGCGCAGAGCAAAATGCATGCAGCGGCCAAAGCGATCAATTAAAACGACTGATGATGATCAATTATTGGGGCAAAGCCAAAGAAGCTCGAAGTTGAAAAAAATTAAAAGAAAAAAAATCAATGTATAAGAAGCAGAGCAAATGCCACACAATTCCAATGCCACACAATCTCCACTGTCCAAGTCATGATGCGTTTGCAACAACAACAACAACAACAACAATTGCCGCCGCACTTGATTCCAAGTCAAGGCAAAATGTCTATGAGAAGGATGAAGCTGACGATGACGATGACGATGCTCGGGCTGCAACTTCAAGCAATATCAACAGTGTCAGCATCATAGTCATCGTTATCATCCCATACTCATTCTCATTCTTATTTTGTTGCCTGTCGTTTGGCAGCCTGTTTTCGTTCATCTTCTGGTTGTTGTTGCGGCGATAATGTTAACACATCGTAAAGGGGCTTAAACTGTTTGCTTTGCCGCCAAGTCTTGCCACTCTCAGCCCCCCTCCACTACCGAGAACACCTTGGACATTACATAATCCATCGCCCCGACTATATTCAAAACATATTCTATCCTGTAGAGGCTTGTCGGATACGATGTTTGAACTTTCCAGTCCAGTAAATATCTACTCAAAAAGTCTTTATTTACAAATATACATACAAGTGCTATAAAAACATCACAATCGATTAAGATCGACATTGAAATTAAAAATAATTTATTAGTATATTTGTTTTTATCATTAACAAACCATCAGTAAATAATGTTAAAGTTTTCACATCTGAGAAATAAAATGTTATTCGGTTAATTTGGTAGTTTTTCAGCTAATATTTCTTAAACTGAGTTTATCTTTGTGTCTTAGAACACAAAAAACTGGGCTTAAATGTCACAAGCCGATAAAAAAATCGACTTTTTGTGAACATTTTATACCATCGATTAAAGTACAATCGCTTTTTTGATTGTTTTTGCATACACCAAAAAAATAGATCTATACTAAATAAAATGCCAATCTGTACTAAATAAAATGCCAACAGGCATACAATAAGTTTACCATATAACTCAACAAGTTTTTAGTATGGAAAGATCGCTTAAATCGAAGTTGCATGCAACAAAGATTCGTATAGCGATGTTTTCTGTATAATGAATTCCATCAAAAACCCATTCTATGTCATGAATTTGCTCTAGAATAATATTTTTTCTTGTCCCCAAACGAATTTTCACAATCAAATTTATCTAACTTATAATATTTGACTCTTAAGGATTTAAACAATGGAAAGTGCATTTAGGTTTGTTTCGGAATTCAGTTCAAGTAATTGAGTTATTGTCGAACTTGAAACTTGAGCTCTGATGATCAAACGAAGCGAATTCATTCGGATTGTATTTGGATTTGTGTAATGATCAAAGAGCGCCATCTGGCGTGCGAAATGCCAATAGAATTGCTGAACCGATCGAGTTATTAGCTTTAATTAGATTTGCCTGTTAGCCATCAGGTTGTTTTCTTCTTGCTTTTGCCATTGGCATTTGGTTCATTTATTTTATGTTTTATAGCTATTTGCCAGCCATCGAATTCTAAGGCGCAAGTCCAAGTCGAAGTCCAAATCGGAGTCTACAGGCTCCACAATTTCCATTAGAGCTGTTGCTGTTGCCGCTGCCACTTTGCCCGAGCTGAGCTGTCAATTAAGGCGCTTCGCGTCGCGTCGCGTCACGTCTTTGGCTTACCGAAAGACTTTGCGCATTGCATTGATGGCTAATTAGCATAGCTAGCCGTTGTCCTCCACGTCTGGAGTCTGGTAGTCGGGTGTCTCTTTTCAGCCTTGGCAACGGTTGTGTCCCAAACCAAAAAACCAAAAACCGAACCGGAGCAATAAACAAAGACATCAATGACCCGCAGGCCTTTTTCTTTAGTTTTTGGCGGTCTTTTTTTTCTTTTTTGGATTGCAGATTGCTTCAACGAGATGCGGGCCCAATAAATAATATTTCGATCGAGCAATGCCACAAAACTGGTAGTTAGAGAGAGAAAGAGAGTGAGAGAGAAACACAAATAATGTAAATGTGGACTAAGCCCGAAATCTTGCAACCGATCTACCCGAAACACGCGACGTACGTATTTGCCACGGCGACAATTGCAAATGCCTTCATGTCTAGGCGGGGGGGTGGCTGGTTAAGTGCGTATGTGTGTGTGTGTGTGTGTGTGTGTGTGCACATGTTTGCCCAGAGACCCAGAGCAATCAATAATCCAGAAATCCAACAGCAGCCGCTGTTCGAGTCGCCGCTGTTGTTGCTGCCCCCTGTTAGATGCGGCAATGGCACTGACCAACAAAACCTGTTCACAATATTCTCCACCCTACGGGCCTGTACATTAGGCGGCGGCGGCGGCGTCGTCGTCGCATAGCCAACCAAACTTCTCAAGCGGTGTATCCTTTGGAATCGCGTACTAGCAAAAATCAAAGTGTGTGAGAGAGCGCGCGAAGAGGAAGAGTGCGAAGGGGGAGGCAGCTTTAAAAATAGCCACAGACCCAACAAACAAACAAGTCACGGCCAAGAATCATGGCCCGGGCCAAAGCCGAAGCCACACCAAGGCTAACAGAGCAAGACAACGAAGAGAGAACCAACCAGAGAGAGAGAGAGATAAAGAGAGAGGGACAGCGAAAGAGAGCGAGACAGGGTAAGAGGTGCAGGAATGTTGCAATAGTTTCTCAATGTTTCATGAGCGAACACATTCCTTTTTTTTTTTTTTTATTCGGTGGGCCAGTTCGGGGCATAAGATGCGTCGCTTGATGTTGATTGAAAAACGCAAAAATAAAGAAAAATCACCAGCCAATAATTAAGCTGAACTAATACAAATGAGATGGTAAGCCATAGCACAGGACTTATGAATGCTCTTTAGAAGCTTACAGCATTGACAAATTAAGATTCGTTTTTGAAATCAATCGAATATTGTTTCATTCGGTTCACAAACTGTTATGGTTATAATAAGTCGATCAACGCCTGTCTTAAGAAATCCTTAACTAAGGTAAACCCCGCAATTAGTGAATGAAGCTAGAGTAAAATCTTAAAGTGAGTCAGAAGTTGCCCAAAATGTTGTCTTCTGTGCAACTTTTCCGTATCTAATTCTTTTCAAATTTGCGTAAGTACTTTTTAATATTATAAACCAAATCGCAGTCGCTGGGACCAAAAAGGAGAAAAAAAGAAACAAACTAAGAACGAAAAAGAGAAATTATAATAATAATAAAAAGAATTGAAAACCGGAATTTCCTGATCCTGTTGTCTGTGGCCCAACTGTGATTCCTTTTTTTTTATATTTTTATATATGTGTGTGTATGTAATGATTGTACGTATGTATGTAGCTTTAAAGTTCGTTTGCTGCAGATGTTCAGCGGCTTTGGCTGCGGCGGCCTTCCTTGGTACTTATTCTTCTGCTGCCTCGTGTTCTTCTGCCACACGATGAACAGAAATTATTGCTGGACTCCTATGTAAGGCATTGGGTTTGGTCGTCTCTGTCTGTGTGATGACGACGATGCCGACGAAGACGACGTTCTTTGCTTGCTGCTCTACTCCACTCTTCACTTCTCTTCGCTTCTTTTCGCCGCCTGTTGCCTCTTTTTCGCTTTCTGCTGTTGACTCTTCTCCGCGACAAGCAGCAGCAGAAGATGAAGCCTAAGAAGAATCTGCGCAACGCAGGCCAAATCTTTATCTTTGCATAACTCTTCTTCTCCAGATGTTTGTTAGAAGCATCGCCATCATACTGATTTGATTGCTTTTTATACCCTGTAATCCAGAGAATATGTGTTGAAAGGCTAGCTACAAAATCTTTACCCTATCCGGCAAGGTTCAAATATCTGTATGAAAGTTCATAAGACAAATTCTTACTGGACTATAAGAAAATAAGCGTTGTTACTGTAATGTTTAAAGCTTGTCCTGGGACTTCTCAGAAGTACCAAATTCTCTTAACACAGGGTGTTTTTTGAATCGTGCATCGAAATCGGTCAACATCGGTATTTGATTTGTTAAATTCGCTGATTTGAACGACAGTAACATTTATTATGAGCGATCTCTCAGCCAACTTGGCGCAGCATCATTTAAAACGATTATCATGCAGATTAATTGGCCAACTGGCCAATGCCTGCGAGTGCAATTAATGTTGAAACAGAGTTATTTCTTTAAATGTGCAAGTGTGTGTGTGTGTGTGTGCGTCTGTGCTACCGGGTTGCCATCATTACTCATCTTGCATAATTAGCCAAACTGCAGCCACCTGTCTGTCGGTCTTTCTTTCTGTCTCTGCACGCTTGATCCATTGCCACACCTGGCCAGAACTGTCAGTGTGAACAGCTCGATTGTGAATGACAACTAAGCTGATGTTGCAATCATTATTCAACTCGGTTGGTGGCCTCTGGTTTATTCTAACGCATCATTATATTAAGTGTCTAGCACATTAAATGCCAATAAACTCGCATTTCTTTCAATCAATTTTAATGTTTTGCTACAATTTTGGTATATTTTGTGTATTATCCTCAATATTATCAAACAATCCAGAAGCTACATTCTTTTTGACATATTTTTCAAACCCTTTTCAACACTCTATGCCCTTCTGTTCGTCAGACTTTAAGAGCTAGAAAAAGAAAATATATTTAGAATGAAAGTTCTCTCTCTCTCTCTTTAGGCATGAGCATTGTCCAGTCGATCATTTTTCTCATCTTATCGATAGCAATTAGATCTTGATTTTTGCAAGCTTTTAACTTGCGATAGAATCTTTTAACTAAAAGGCGTAGGGCTGAGCAAAAGTCAGCATGAAATTACATTTCATGGCCCAGACACAAGCCAATAAAGAGTGAAAAAGAAAGATAGATAGAGAGAGAGAGGGAGAGGAGACAGTATAATAACAAGTAAGAAGGCTCTAGTCGAGAAATCACGACTACACTATACACTATGTGTGTGTGTGTGTACGCGTATAGTGCATACTTTCTTAATTTCAATGCTCCATATCTCCGATGTTTCTCAACCGATTTCAATAAAATGTTCACAGATTGTCATTATTTAGTCTAATGTTTCAAACTGCATCAGAAAGTTTTCCAAATTCAAGATTTTGTTGGTATCGATCACATGTGTATATCGGAAACGGGAAGAGTTATCGAAAATTTAAGCTTATGTACCAAATCTGGAGTATCTAGCTCTTATAGTCTCTGAGATCATCGTGTTCACACATACGGACGGACAGACAGACAGACGGACATGGCTATATCGACTCGGCTGTTGATGCAGATCAAGAATATATATACTTTATGGGGTCGGAGATGCTTCCTTACTGCCTGTTACATACTATTGCACAAAACCATTATACCCTTTTTACCAAGTTTCAATGGTTTGAGGGTATAAAAAGCCATTAGGGCAAGTTCAGGCAGGTCATGTGACTCAGAGGCCCAAAGTGCTCTTCCCAGTCCCAGTCTGTTAGTCTGGAGCGACGCTTCTTCTTCTTGTTCTTTTTCTTCTTCGACAAATTCATAGTCTTCGTTTTGGAGGACCATAAATCAGCGAAATTAGAAATGGCATCAACACTAAAAGCAAAAACACGCTGCTGCTGTTGTTGTTCTTTAGCAAATGCAATTTTCAAATATTTTTGAACACGCCCCAAAAAACGGTCAGAATTTCGCAGACGTTCCACAAGGAACAGTTTAAGGCGTAGATGGCAAAGACTGAGGAGAACAAGAAGTTTGAAAGAAGACGCATCCGCTTGTCTGGCGTCTTGTCTGCTTAGTCTGCCCGCTCCTCCCTGCTTACACCACCCCACCCCACCACTCAGCGCTCTGCTCCTAGTTCTCTCGTCTCGAAACTGTTCTGCGGCCCTTCGTTTTCTTTGTGGCATGCAGCAAATGATGTTGGCTGTTCTTTTTGAAGGAGCCACAACGCTGTCTCCATCTCTCTGACTTTTTCTCTCTCTCTTCTTATCTCTCTCTCGCTCTCTGTTTGTGTCTCTTGGTTCTCGGAAACCAACTGTATTTGAAAAGGAAAAGGGAGAAACCAGTTTTCAGTTTTGGTACATTTTATTTTTGCCTTTTTGCTCAACTTCATTTTCCTTTTTGGAATTTGCGTTAAATGCTTTTTTCTCCTTTTTTTTTCTTGTGTTTATCAACGCAATGCTTTGGCTGCTGCTGCACCTTCTTCTTCTTCTTCACCATCTTTTATCTTTCTTTCTTGGGTTGCTTTGCTGGTTTTTTTTGTTTTGTATTTTTTCGTCTCCTCCACACAAAAGAATTTGCATTGCGGCCTTTGTGAATTTTATTATCATCATGACATCACGCATTCGCTTAAGATTCACTTCTTTAATTGTCTTTCCAGTATTCATACAGTAAAAACTACTTCGGTTGTGTTGCCTTTTGTTTTAGAATAATTTGTTGTTTTTTGTTTTTGACGTTGGATCATTTCGTAAATATATTTGGAAAGTTCATTTTTGATGTCTTCAAGAACTTTGAAAAGTTTGTTTAGCATTCAAAAAATGTGTAAGTGGAAAACATTTCGGTATGAAAATTTGAAATGAATTCTTTGCATTGAAAACTTTATTGTACTGAAGCTTGTTCGAAATGTTGGAAACATAATGCAATAACAGGACATTTAGTACAAAATTGCTTGGAATATACTCTGTCAACAATGACAAATATCGTTTGAATGAGTTTTTTTTATATATGGATGTAATCGTTAAAATAATAATTGCCAGAGATACATGTTTTCGAAGTTCAAAGAGTCTTCAATTTGATGACAACATCGTTTGAGGGTTCAAAAATCCAATCATGAAACGTGTTCGACTAAACTCTATGACTTTTTTTTTATCGACAGGAAATGTAAATCGCAAACGGGAACATTTATCGATAAGTTGAATCAAATCGAATCTTCCTATTGCTAAGAAGGGGTTATAAATCCAAAGCAGTATAGTTATATATCCTATTGTTTGTGACATCGACGCGTTCATACATATAGACGATCGGTCAACGCGATTTGCAAGTTTTGGGATTAAAGATTTCATGGCAAATTATAATGATGCCAAAAATGTATTGCACATAGTAGAATTCTTTATAACATAACTGCTTTTAACGGAAGATGAAAAAAATGCTGCTCAATTGAGCAATTTCACAATACTACAACGCAATTTGTGCACAAAATACAAAAGCCGAAGTGATCAACAATAATATTTGCGTTTTGAATTGGGTCAAGTGAGTCAAACGCAGACAGATAGACGTCTAGACAGTGACAATGGGCGGAACCAGCACGTAGTGACAGCTATTAAGCCCATCTGTAACTAGTTCTAACTACATATTTATTCGAATGTATGCTAATCAAATGTGCGTGTCCATATCGAGAATTTGATATTGAATGGAAGTAAATGAAGCTACACTTTGTTCCGTTTGCTGCCCTGTGTTCAACTGTAAATGTTGTACAATAATTAACAACAATTTTGGGTTTGTTTTCTTTTTTGCTTTGATTACGTTTTATTTGATTTGATTTCTTTTTATGTTGCCAGGCGAGAGGCTTGAAACAAAGTAAACAATTGGCTATTAGCATAATGTTGCCATAAATTTCAGTTTAGCATGTGGCAAGTAGGGCGGTGAGGATGGGGCAGGGGTGGTGTCGTGTGCACATAGGCATTTGCAAAGAATGTGACAATGTCTAGAAAATGAACATGCCAAACATGTGCGTGTCTCCACTTCTCTTCCCACCTTTAGCCTGCCTCCAGTGCTTGCTGGACTTTCGTGCTTTTTTAAGCTTTGAATCGTATAGGAAGACACTATTTAAAAGTTGAGGACTCAAAGATAAATCCAGTATTTAAACTTAAATTACGTATACTTACTATTGGAATGCAGTAGATCAGAAAGTATAGGACTATAGGATTTACATACAAACAAAATTAACACATGATGCCATTCAAAAATATTTAAAGGAACGTTATCTATGCTTTGTACGTATAAATGAGGAAGCGAATCTAAGTACTTATTGGCTTTATAAAAGCCTAGCTTAACGATTTTAATGAGGATATACTGGGTGTTTAAAGTTCGTCGTTTCGCTTTATGACAAGTAACTCGGCTGGGCGCTTTTCACTTACATCTCAGGGGGAGTTGTATCTTAAGAGTATTGGGGATTCGAATTGGCCTTTAAAAAGTGACGCTTATGCGTCAACAGTTGCCTAAGTCATGTCAAGTCTACACACGTTCCAGCTACTCGTTAACCTAACTGTTTGGCTGCTTAGTTCGAGGTCTTTTATTTACACATTGTTTTGCATTATAACAAGTTCCTTGTAATTCACTAACTTGCATTGCATCTCTCTTCTCCCATAGAAAAATTATAAGTATATACAAAAGTAGCTAAAATTGTTATAACAAGTAAGAAGGCTCTAGTCGAGAAACCCCGACTAGACTATACCCTGAACCCTATACTTTGCGCGTGCAGTCAGTGCAAGTATGTGTGTGTGTGTATACGCCTATAGTGAAATATTTCTTAACTTCAATGACTATATCTCCGGTTTTTCGCAACTGATTTTAATAAAAATTTCACTGATTGTCATTATTTAGTCTAATGTTTATAACTGCATCTCAAAGATTTCTAAATTCAAGATTTTATTGTTATCGATCACATGTGTATATCAAAAACGGGATAAGTTATCGAAAATGTAAATCAAACTTGTTCTACCTGTGGTTTGGGCGAGCTTATTTTCCAAATCTGGACTCTTTAGCTCTTATAGTCTCTGAGATCGACGCTTTCATACATACGGACAGACAGACGGACGGACAGACGAACATGGCTATGTCGACTGGACTGTTGATGCTGATCAAGAATATATATACTTTATGGGGGCGGAGATGCTTTCTTCAGCCTGTTACATACTTTTGCACAAAACCATTATGCCCTTTTTACCCATTTTCAATGGGTTCAGGGTATAAAAAGCTCGAAAAATAATCTATGAAAAGCTGCTGACTGAACTGTCTGAAACTAAAACTACGTTGCATAGTGTAATCAGTTTGAATAGACTGTTTTATTTTCAATATAACATCTATGCATATACATATGCCATAGAATTGTAGTTTAATACTGTCCTTGAATTGACAGCTTTTGTTTGCAACATGCAACTCGTGTTGTTTCTTCTATTGTAGTATTTGAAATATGTTGAAATATTGTAATGATGAGCGATTGATTAGCTGATTGGGTCTCTGTGTTTGTGTTTTCGCTTGTGTTTTGTTTGCATTTAGCATGGCTGTCGCAACAATGTAAGCGTGCAGCATGCAACGTGCAACATAGCATAGCACAGCGCAGCAGCAGCTAACAGGCATCTGTCAATATGTGGCGCGTGGCAGCCGTTGGCAGCAAGCTTGTTTTTTTGTTGTTGTTGCTGTTTTCAGCTGGTTGGACCTGACTCGATTCGTCATTTAAATGATGCCGCTGCCAGTGGCAGCACTTAGCGCAACATCAACTCAAATTGGCATAGCTGCAACAGCAGCTTGCAACAGGAGCTAACAGCAGCATGTAGCAGCAGCAGCAATGGAACGTGCCAAGCTAAGTTAATTGCTTCGTTAGATGGGCAGGCAAAATGTGTATCAGTCTGCTCTGCATTATCTGTGCTAGTGGCAGTGCCACTCGCAGTAGAAGTGGCAGTGGCAGTGGCAGTGGCAGTGGCAGTGGTACAACTGCTTTACCTATTTATATAACCTGAAGCCATTAAAAATGACTAAAAAGGGTATAATAAAGTTGTGCAAAAGTATGGAACAGGAAAAGAAAAGCATCTCCGACCTTATAAAGTATATATACATATATATGTATATATTATAAACCAGCATCCATATTTCAGACGATTAAGTCATGTTCGAGTTACTGGTTTGAAGTGTTGAATTCTATGTACATTGTGCCGTATTACATGCAAAGACTGATCGACTAATCGATTATCGATTACACTACAATTAACAAAAGTTGACAAACCAAATGTAATCTCGAACTTTAAAATCGTGATACATGTATAGACAGAATTATGAAAGCTGGTGAAAATGTAATCTAAATCGGCTGCAAAAATTCGGAGATATTGGAGATTGAAGTTAAGTCAAGTTCGGAGCAACGAATGCACTATCTGTATACGCGAACACACATACATACATGCTAGCACTGACTGTAGTAAGGTATCTCCTAGTCGGGATTTGTCGACAAGAGCCTTCTTACTTGATGAATTGTCAAAATACAGTTTAATACAAAATATTTAAGTACGATTCTAGTTTAGCTTTCTCTCTCTCTCTCTCTCTTGCTTTCTGTCTCTCTCTCTCTCTCTCTTTACGTCTTAACTAGAGCATTCTTACTTGTTTTTCTAACACTTCCGCTGAGCGTCCGCGTGGTTATGGCCCAAAAGCGATTGACAAATGTCCAAATGCAATTAAGAAGGCGTTGCATACAAATATTGTCTGTATAGCAGTTCATCTCAGATGTCCGGGGCCGGGCTGGACCGGGCCATAACCGGGGCTATAAGCCAGGCAACCAGCTTATAGGATTATAGCCGTTGGCCTTTGCAATTACGCAACGTTTGTCAAACTAAATCACGAAAAAAAAGGAAAAGAAAAGAAAAGAAAAAAATAAAAATGATTGCTTTCAAATAATTAATTTGCTTTGCAAATCAAACGCTTCGTTTATAACTTTATCATTTCAACCGGATCCTGTACGATAAGCATCGATAGCAGCAGCAACAATCTGTGGCAAACTGCTGCATTCCTGCCACTCGTCTGCGCCTCGTTTTTGGTTGCTTAATTAATGATGCAGCTGGCGCTGCTAACAAGCAACAAACTCTACTCCGATGCACAATCTTCACGCTTAGGAACATAGGCGCTACTCACTTGCCACGCCCACTAAAGCAGCGCTGGAGCTTGCTCTTTTCAATATTGCAATCAGGCTACTTATTGTTGCTGGGCGTTACTTTCATCCTATCTGCTGTTGTTGGGGCGGCTCACCTCTCCTACTACTATTATTATTATTAATATATTGTTGCTGTTGTGAGTGGTTGTGCAACATCTCACCCACACACAAATTATGGGTATAAATAAAATACATAAATTATGGATATAAATAAGATTCAAAAGTCAATGGAAAAAGTATCCGAAAATGTTCTAAGCAACAAACGAAAAATGCAATGATTATAATTCAAGAGTTAATTAATTTTCCACATTGATTTACTTTATGGCAATTCACAACAAATATTCGATATACACACATAGTATCAGATTTAATAAACCATTATAACTGTAACTAATCGAATCAAATATATTAGAGTGAGAGTATACTTCAGCTTGACCTGAGATATTTTTGTTTCAATGCTTTACTAAAGAATATCTTTCGGGTTCATGCCAATAATTAAGCAGCATTCAAATCGAAACCAATCTAATAATTTAGCCACCGATTTCTGTTTTGTTGTTCAACTTGGTTTTCTTTTGTTAAATTACTTTTGCACACTTGTTGCACAGCTTATTGAGAAGCATTCAATACAAATAAATCTAGTTGGTTTGGCTTCAAATTAGCATACGAAAGACTTTTGACTTCTAGACAAAAAGATCCAAAAATAGCTAAACATATGCGTATACATATATATATATATATATATGATATAGGCATATTTTGCAAAATCAATATCAAAATGTAAACTGCTTTGCCCGTCATTTCGTTGTGAATGGATCCGATGATATAATTCACAACTGGGACACAACAAAAGGGCAAAACGATAACAATGACAAGTTATATGGTGATAATAGAGTTGACAATAATACGATGATGATGATGTTAATGATAATGATAATAATACTTAAGATGTTTCTAAATATATTTTTGGCAAAAATCGCTTTAAGTCAGGGCGCAAAATGTAATGCCGCAACGAATGGATTTTCTATATGGGAGGCAAGGGATTGCTTGTCATAGGATTGAAATTTGTAGGTTTATTTTTGCTTCTTGTAGTATTTGACGTGACAAATGTCAACGAACAGATTGCCGCCGAAACAAAACAAGTTGAACACAAAAGCCGCAAAACATTCGAAAATGTTATTGTTACAAAAAATATGGTATAACGTATATATATATCCATGCATGTAAGTGTGTATTGTGTATGTTAACAACAAAAGATGAAAGATAGAGAGAGAAGAGCGGGACAAGTTAGTTAGTTGGTTAGAGATAGAGACAGATAGCAAAGACCTGTCATCGTCATTCAGCGTCTTTATCAACCTCGCAACGGTACTTTAAGTTTAAACAACAACAAAACTAACACATAACAAATGCGTATTAAGAAAAATAAGTTTGGGCCGAAAGTTCATGTGTCAGCTGGGATAAATACACAACAACAAATCGATTGGCCAACTCTAACAGAAAAAGATAGAGAAAAAGAGAGAGAGAGACCATAGAAAGGGGAGGGTTATAGAACTGGCAGCTTGGCTTCTTCTTATTTGATTTGTGTCGGCATTTTGTGTGTTGATTTTGTATTTTAGTTTATTTTTTCTTGGTTTTGGTATTAGTATTTTATTTATGTTTTTCTTTACGCTTCACCGTTAAACTAACTGAACATTTGCTTTGTCTGCTTATTGGCGCTTATTGTTTTAGTTGATCTTTGACATGATTTGTTTTTCTTCAACGGCGACCTCAGGGCCTTTACATTCTTCCCTCTCTTACCTCCACCCAGCATAAGAAAAAAACACACAAAAATGTTTTAATTATAGATACAAAATCTCTCTGCTCTCTGCATAGTATTCAGATAGTATTCAACATTTGTTTTGGCTGACAGCTTTGCCACATTTGTCGAACATTTAGTTGTTTATTAACAACAGCTTACTTAACACCTTTTGTCTTTAATACAATTTGCCATGCCTACATCCCTACAACAGAGCTACAAGAACTTTTCAATAAGAAACTAATTAATAAGCTCAATAGCTGATTCTTTGTAAAGTTTTGCTGCTGGGGGTTTTTTTTTTAACACCCATGAAAATAATATATAATGTGTATTTTAAAGATTTGTGAGAAAAAATTAAGTAAAGCAGTTGCTAAAAAAAAATAATAATAATTATAATAATATTAAAATTAAATCAATATAACAAATAATGTAAAACAAAAAAAGTAATGTACGAAAATATATATAAGTTGAAAAATTAAAATACTAAAATATAAAAAATATCTTATAAAAACATAATCTGAAAACTGTATGTTATTTTTGTCATGAAATGTGCAACGCATAGAAGAAAACATATCCGACCATATAAAGTGTATATATATATATATATTCTTGATGCTAATCGCGAGCTAAGTCGATGTAAATATGTCCGTCTGATCTGTGCAAACTTTTCGCTCAGTCTTAGAGTTATGGAGCTGAAGATTTTAACAATATCCATTGTGGAAATCTATCAGATTGATTCAGTACATCATATAGCTGCCATACAAATGTAAGAACTTTAAAATGACATTACTTAGAAGGCTTTGCAAGTGTATATAATATTCTGTTGTCCGTCTGTCTGTCTGTCTGTCCGTATGTATGAAGTATAGGGTTCAGGGTATAGTGTAGTCGGGATTTCTCGACTAGAGCCTTCTTACTTGTTATATCCTGAACCCTTTGAAAATGGGTAAAAAGGGTATAATGGTTTTGTGGAAAAGTATGTAACAGGCAGAAGGAAGCATCTCCGACCTCATAAAGTATATATATTATTGATCAGCATCAACAGTCCAGTCGATATAGCCATGTCCGTCTGTCCGTCCGTCTGTCCGTCCGTCTGTCTGTATGAACGCGTCGATCTCAGAGACTATAAGAGCTAGGGACTCCAAATTTGGAACATAAGCTCGCCTAATCCCTAGGCAGTACAAGTTCGTTTTAAATTTCCGATAACTCTTCCCGTTTCCGATATACACATGTGATCGATAACAACAAAATTTTGAATTTGGAAAACTTTTTGATGCAGTTTGAAACATTAGATATTTTATGAAATCGGTTGAGAAACACCGTAGATATGGGATCATTGAAGCCAAGAAAGTATTTACAATAGGCGTACACACAAACACACTCATACATACTTGCAAGCAGTGACTGTACGCGTTAAGTATAGGGTTCAGGGTATAGTCTAGTCGTGATTTCTTGCCTTCTTACTTGTTAACGTAAGTAAACTTATGAAAATAGAAATGAAGAGCTATAGTAAATATAAAATATATATAATAAATATTCAATAATGTTAAGTATTGTTGTGAATTGAGAATAAGAAAAGGGATTAAGAACATGCAAAAGTTTACTAATTGATGGCAACTCGAATTAAGTGGCATTTGGTGGACAGTGTAAAGTGTAAAGTACAGTTGTGTTTCAATATGACTAATGAATTGATAACAGAATAGCAGACACAGTTGTCGTCGGATTAGGCCAAGTCGATCTGCCACCACTACCAGTATTTGGACTTGATCTTTAGCCAGTTAGCGAGGCAGGCAGCCAGGCAGCCAGGTTAGGTAGTTAGCAGCCTGGAAACCGTTTTAATGAGCCATCAAACGCAACAGCAGCAGCCGCCTAATCATTGTTTATGTTTATGATGACTAACTCAAAGCACCACAAAGCGGCCAACAGTTGCAACAGCCAGCCAGCTGCTGTGGTGCCAAGCGGCAAGTGGCAAGTGGCAAGTGGCAAGTGGCAGGCATTACGCACTTAAGAGTCAAGAGATTCTCAGTAGAGTGTAAAATGTGGGCAAAGTGGAGTCTGTGTTTGTGTTTTTTTTATTGTTGCAAGTTTTCTTCGTCTTCTTCGTCTTCATTGCAGTGCGGCCTTCCTTCCTTCCTTCCATGCAAGTGAAATTTATGCAAATGGCCAGCCTGCCGGCCTGCCTGCCTGCCTGCCTGCTAGCAAATTCGTTTGCATTGGGCTTTTGCGCAATTACCTCTGTCCCAAACGACACACGATGGAGGCGTCACCTGCTGTGTGGCATTCGATTGAACTCAAGTGTGCCAGTTACGCCGGATAACTAACTAGCACCACACACACACACACAAACAAACGCAGCGAAATGCAATCGTAACGATTGCAGCGAACACGTGACAGCGGCAGCGGGTGGCCAAATTGAAATTGAAAAGAATTCGAAATTGAAATGCGCCTGTAAGCAAAAACAACAACAACTACAACTGGCAATGCAAATAACAAGTACAAGTAAAGCAATTGTGGGTGGTGTTCGCATTGCATTTTATTCGATGCTACAAAACGACAGTGGTGCAAGAGTTATTTGCATGGCACAGAACATGAACAAGTAAGAAGGCTCTAGTCGAGAAATCCCAACTAGACTATACCCTGAACCATATACTTTACGCATACAGTCAGTGCTTGCAAATATGTGTGTATACGTGTATAGTGCATACCTTCTTAATTTCAATACTCCATATCTTCCGTGTTTCTCAACCGATTTCAATAAAATTTCACAAGTTATCATTATTTAGTCAAATCTTTCAAACTGCATCAAAAAGTTTTCCATATTCAAGATTTTGTTGTTATCGATCACGAGTGTACATCGAAAACGGAAAAAGTTATCGGAATTTTGAAATAAACTTGTACTGCCTAGGGATTAGGCGAGCTTTTGTTCCAAATCTGGAGTCTCTAGCTCCTAAAGTCTCTGAGATCAAAGCGTTCATACATACGGACATAGCTATATCGACTCGGATGTTGATGGTGATCAAGAATATATATACTTTATGGGGTCGAATGTGCTTTCTTCTGCCCGTTACATACTTTTGCACAAAATATATAATCCCTTTTTACACATTTTCAATGGGTATACATATGTTATTTTGAAGCAATGGTATGGATAAAACAATAAAGTTAAAATAAAATGTTCAATTGATTTGCAACCACTGTGCGAGGCCAGGCAACGGCATTTGTGTCTGCCACAGCACAATGCAAATTCTTCTGCACTAAAGTGTCAACATCTCTCGAGGCTGTTTCATTCAAATTGAGTGTTAGTTATTCGCCTCCCTCAACATTCAACACTCTGTCTTCTTTAGGGCAATGGTCGATTCAAGGCTTTTCCTTGCATCGAACCGCTAATCGGCGTAAAGTATTCGACAACAACAAGCACCGGATGAATGAGGCATGAAAATTGGAAATGCAGATACAGATGCAATTGTGATACGCACGCCAGACGCGCAGGTGACCCGACTCCAAAATTGCAACGTGATATCGAGAAAAATACTCTAGAAAGAATTTATATATAAAAAAAAGCAAAAAAAAAATTGCATTGTTTAGTTTGTTGTTGTCTGCACATGGGGCGTAGCCAGATGTTGATAAGGTGCATTGAGGAGGCCAAAAAGCAGGCTACGAAATGCATTTTAATGTTTATATAAATAAATATTTAACATTGCAGATTAACATGCAGATGCGTATGGCTTCAAAAGTAAGAAACAAAACACAATTTAACTTAAAATACATCAACTTGTTGTTGTTGCTTCAGCTTAATTTCAGCTTTTTTGAGCTGATTAATCTTTATGGATGTACAACAGGCTCAACAACAATGGGCCACAATGTGCAAAATGTGAATATAAAATTTTACGACCCTAATTTCGGTAGACGATGCAGCAGAGTTGCTCAGTTGCGATGTCTTAAGTTTGTATTTTTTTTGGGCGAGAGATCATTCAGATTTGAGCTTGTTTGCTTCTCGTGGTATACTTGTTTTCGGGATATTTAATTGATTTCCACTCGTCACTGATAATTATTGTTGTATACATTTTGAAATCGAACAGTTAGAACAACAGCACTATGGCAAGTATAACGAACGTTAAAAGAATGGAAATTTGTTTGGCCACAGACGCATCGAAGCTATAGTGAATGATCCCACTCTTGGTGCGAAGAACCATACCTTCTAGATCCGAACCGGTGAAGCCATCGCGCTCCATTACACACTGATGCATTAGATCGTCGGGCAACTGGATGTGAAACGGAAAGCAATACATTTTCACCAATTTGAGTTTGACAATACGTCTGCCTCCAATGCCATGCCAGCATCGATATTTTTGTAAATCCAAAACTTGAATGCTATCGCAATCATGCAAAGGGGATTCCTTAAGGGCGGCCATCACATATGTTCCCGATGCCGGCATAAAGAGTGCCATTCGATCCGTTTGCCTCATGTATGTATCACGGAATTTCGTATATGCCACCATCGGAAATTTGCCCTTGCATTGCAAATGCATTAGCTCGGTCGCTGTCTGCAGGTATTTACAGCGTTCCGGCAAAAGCTCAAGGGGCTCGTTCGTAGTCTCGTTATAAGGATTCGGAGTGGTCTGTCCGCCAACTCCATAGAACAAAAACGCTAACATTAACATCAGACTAACGAACATGACGCACACGAACAGTTAATTTGGCTTCTGAAATTGTAACTCTCACAGACACAGAACATATAGAAAATAAAAAATATTTGAATACTCGATTGCTTTGTGTTTTTTTTGCCGGTGCGACTTTTAGTTCAGTTTAGTTCTCTGACACTTTGCTACGATTTTGACTCATTGGCTCGTGACTTTGGCTAATGTTGATTATTCAGCTCAGAGGGTACGGAACAAAAATGCCATTACTCAGAGCTCTTAGGCGCTGATTTAACTGATTCGTTGGTTTGCTGATTTAATTGTTTAATTATAGAAAATTATTTCAATTAAACGATCCGACTGACAGACACTACAACCAGCGAAACCACATAAATTGATATGTATATAAGTACACTTATTCTCTAACTCTATGTGGTCCAGAACACTCCATTGAGACATTGCTTGCATTCGACTGGGCCCCTTTGAGTTGAGTCCGGCTAATGAGTGTCAAGAGCGGACACGACATGACATGACACGACACTTCCCCAAGTATTCGACGACTACATGCAACATCACCTGCAACCAACAGCATCAGCGGCATTAGCTCAATATTGTCATACTCTTTCTGTAGTTGATTATGATATGGTATACAAAACTTGTGCAACATATACATATTTAGAGGTTATATACGGATATTTATTTAAACTTAATATTCAATAAACAAGGAAAACGGTTGCATTTACAAAAACCTTGAGAATGATCTCATAACCATACTTAAAACTTATTTACAAACTAGAGGGCTGTAGCGAAATGTATTTGTACTAGAGAGTGGAGGATTATGCATTATGGATATTCATTTTAAGTTTAAATTTATTTTTGTATCGATTGATGATCTCATCATTCGGCTTTATGTGTGCTTTCTCGTCCAACTTTCGGTTAGAAAAATAATAAGTTAGATTGAAAATCATCTTGAAGTTCTTGTTTTGTGTCATTTACTTATTGTGTGTACAGTTTCCTCAAATTGCAGAGCCGTAAAGGATTCGGGTAGAGTAGTAATTTGTTTTTGAATTTCAGTTCATAAACGGATATAACAAACGAGTAGTCTTGTTTATATTTTCAACTGACCAAATATTATTTTACCAAAAGTTGGAAGTACTTTTAGTTTACAATTTAAATACAGCAAGTGTATTAACTCTTCGGCTTTGTTCCAGTTCTGTCTCTCTCTCTCTCTCTCTCTCTGCCTCTCTCTGCTGTGCTGTTAATACGATTTTAAATGGTCTACGACTTGGGAGTGTTTGGTGCAAGTAATTTTATGATTAATGCAACGGCATATTTAAATATCAATGAGGTAAATGCTAAGCTCCCATCTCGACAGTTTTGTTTGCCAAGACACCCAAGTTCTCATAGTCTTTCTGATTTTATGTGTTTCAACTGCCAGATTGACTTTTCCGGGCTGCAAGCAGCGTTCAATTGATGGATCTCTGCAAACTCTAAGCATATGATTGCATAATCCGCTTGTCACATTGCGGCCACAGCCACATCATTGGCCATGTTGCAACTACATATATTTTACAACCACTAACTGTATTAAATGCCAATTACACTTCTTCTGCTGAGCTGCATTTATGGCCAACTATTTATGTTAAAGGAAACTATCAAAACAATTGACCATAATCATAATGGTAGCAAAAAGCCATATCAAATATACTTTTTCCAGTACTTTTAATGTTTTTGTTTTTCTACTTTGACATTTTTTGGTAATTCTCATGTCAAGTTGAGTGAAAGAAAGCCAAAAACGAACATCTCCGACCCAATTAGGTATTCCTTTGCTTGATAAGCTTATTTCATTTTACTTCTGAGAAATCTGTTTAGTAAGTTAGTATTTAAAGGTCTAGATCTTAAATTGAATGTTAAGATAACTTAACTGTGAAAATTGCATTAAAATGAAGAAAAATATTTAAATAAATGAATAATAATAGAAATATGCATTCGTTTTAAACTTGTCAATTCCAGCTCTGTGCTATATGAGTTTAAGAAACGTTGTTTGGTTTTAAATGCTTCATTATGGTGTACTTGTAATAAGGTTCATACTTCATCGATACATACACTGAAACACTGATTAATGTATCGATGAAGTTTCAGTGGGTAAATGCAATGGCAGAGTGTAACAAACACCACCAGCACCACCGAGCGCACCACCCGTTGCTTTTGTGCGCGCATTTTATTAGTCAATTTATTAAGTTAAGTGAATTCGTCTGAGAATTGGGATGGATTTTAATTAATTTCGTATTTCTAAAACCAGCAACAACAATAATAATAATAATGACAACAAACCAAACAAGACAATATTTAACTTAACGGAACTTTTTCTATGTGTGTGTGTGTGTGTGATTTGTTTATTTATTCATTTTGTCGATGAAAACAAATGAATTTATCGATTTTGTCATTAATGGGATTTCCTTTCAACGACATTTCGTTATTTTCGTCTCGATGTTTTCCATTTTTCTGTTCAACTCACTGCTGCGAGAGAAATGGTATGTTTACTTGGACAACACGTTGGTCTTATAATAATTTATTAAACATATAATTGCTAGCAGTGTAGATCTGAAGTTTAAAGACAATAAAAATATATACATATATATGGTTTGATTATTTCCCAAAGTGTACAAAAATAAACATTCATTATGCGAACGACTTTCAAAACATAATTAACAATGTAAAATGAATTCTTTGCTTGTAATTTGTTAGAGTATTTGATTGGATGGGTTCTTATATATTCTTTTTGACGACGACAGTTTTTTCTTTACCTCTCTCTCTCTCTCTCTCTCTCTCCGCTCCAATCTTTGCAACTCTCTTTCATTGCTTTTGTTTGTTTCTGTTGGTTGTTTTGTTTATGCCACAGGTGGCACTTGCCATACGCATCAACAAGTTCTAGGCAGTCAGTCAACAGGTTGTTGTTGCAACTACACCCTCCAACGGGGCTGAGGAGGTGTGTTGTGGATGTGGTTGGTTAATTCTGCCAAATTCGAGAAGCGCTGCCGATCGGATGTTTGCCTACCATTTACGACAACCTGTCAACGTTCTGCATATTAATTATGAGCTTTTATTTTTGTTCGTTTGTATTTTACATACAGTCAGAAGTCGCTCCAAAGTCTGTGCACTTCCTGTGCCGCACTGCCTTAGTCCCCTTGCCACTTGGAAATTGTGTCACGCGACGCGTATCAGAATTAGTTCGCAAACTTGACGTCGCGACTACGAATTGGGAATTGGGAATCGTGAACATTCGAAGTCGAAAAGGCACTCAATATGCGCACATTGTGCCAGTTACATGCTTGGAGTACCCTTTACTCATAATCAACGTATTTTTACTTATTGTTTATTATTATTTGCTCGCATGGGCTAATGCACTTGACTTAATATACCCTGTACGCGGTGGCAGTAAGTTGGAAAGGTTTGACAGACTTTAAAGTTTAGTATTTACTCAATTACATACCATAAACCTTTTATGGTATATTAGAACAGGTTTCACAAATCAATTAAAAACTACATTCAATAGTGCTTTAGTGCTTATTATTGTTTTTTCTTAGATGTAAAGCTACAGTCTAGCCTTTCATTTAAGTCACAAAAGTTGCACATTTTGAAGTTTAAAAATATTTTAAGCCATTCAGACTTGCAGGGTATATTATGGTCGTGCTGCCTTCAGCTTCATATGATTTTATTTTATGCTTAATAATCGAGCGACCTTCCGCTTGGTAGTCATCATTGGATTTCGTTTGTTCAGCCAGCGGCGGCAATTATTCGATTGATACGGCAAAGCTGCTGAAAGCACCGTTAAACTTTTGCCCATTGCTCCTGACATTTGACATTTGACATCTGATACGATGATACTATGCCACCCGATTGCCTGCGAGCCGTATTATTAATATTTGTCTGCTTTTTTGTTTAACTTTGAGCGTTGCTTGTTGAAATTCTTGCCTCATTAATCGCTCGCAATTAAGCGCCACTTTATATCAAATTCACACTTTATTATTATTATTTTGTTGTTGTTGTTGTTGTTGCTGGTTGCCATTTGTTACTGCTGATGTTATCGCACTATCTGTCTTTGAACCTTTTGTACTGCCGCAGCATTCGATTGATTCGTGGCACGCGTTGTATGTTGAACGTTGAAGTAGCGATCGTTTCGGCCGGGCGCTAAAAGTTAGTCAAACTGATGAGAAACTAAGGATTGCCCGACAGGGTTCAAGCGACAACCAAAAACCGTTAGAAAATTATTGAATTGTACATTTTTGAATAGATACTCTTATAGCTAAATAAAGTTGTAAGAAAAGAAAAAAGAAGACAGAGCTGATTGAGTGATTGAGAGGCTGATATTGAAAAAAAGCCTTAAGCTGAACTGAAAGCATTTAGTTCGTAAAAATAATTCCTTATAGACCCATTTATTTGCTTAGCCATTTATTAAAAAAAAAGAAGAAATCCTGTTTTATGTTGTGCTTATAAAAATGCCATGTAATAAATATTATGCGCAATCCTAGCTAGAATCGAGTGACAGCAATTAAAGCCATATCAAAAACGAAAGACTTAAGCCACAAACTTGCAACGAACTATATATATATATACACGCCATCAATACGCAAAAAAAAAACATAATAAATACAACCAAAACAATTTTCAACCAGTTTGCAGCCACAGCAATACGGAAACACAGCCCGAAACCACTTTTGAAATCGGTTTAGCTTCTTTTTTCTTTATTTATTTATTTTTATTTCTTTTTTTTGTTAGCCTGACAAAAATCTCAGCTGCTTTGCCACCTGTTGCGCGGCTTCTTCTCAAGTTGGAAAGCCTGCTCCTTGCATTCTTCTACTGCTGCTGCTGCTGCTAAGGCAGGCAGGCTAATAAATAACTGAAATGCTCTATCTATGCTACCGAATCAGCCAGAGCCAGCGGCAGCAGCAACTGCTGAATTATGATATGCAATGACTGCGATTTGTACAAAAAAAAATAAATAAATACTTGTGTTTGGTCCCATAGCTAGCTGATTAGCCAAGAACAACAATGGCAATAGCAATTGACGAAGTGAAACATAAAAACACTTTTAGGCCGGCTAACATCGTTGCCCAAATGCAGTCGCAGTCGCACTTTTGATCTGGTTCTGGGCACTAAGCGCATTAATTATGCGTTTTCAAGCAGCAAAAGCATTTGTTTTTTCTCTGGCTTTTTTCATTTTTCTATTTTTGGCGTGCTGCGGCATAGAGCTGGTCTGTGTTGTTGCGGCTGTTGTTGTTGGTTGTGGTGGTCTGAAATTCTTGGCACGAGTTGCTTAATTAATTTAATTAATGTTTTTCAAAAAGCGACGGCGGCGCTGCCGTTGACGCCACTGATGAGTTCGTTGAGCATTTTGATGCTGTTGTTGTTTTCTAACGGTAGCACGAATGCTTTCAACAGAAGCAATGTGAAAAGCCTTCGAGAAAAATCTAAAACACATGCACACATCTAAACACACACATTTGGTGTTCCATGAGGTGATTTCCATATAATTATTCAAATTTCGTTTCGATTTCGATCGATTTTGCAATTAAAGTCGGTTGAAATTTTGCATTTGATTTCATTTTGAATAACCCAAAACTAAAAGTTAATTAAAATTTATGAAGCTCATATGCTGCACAAAGATAGAGAGAGAGAGAGAGAGAGAGAGACAGGGAGGGAAAAGAACTTCTTGTGACAACTTTTTCTTCAGTTTTTTTTTTTGTTTTTGGTTTCGGCTAATGAAATTCATTTGAATTTCCTGCCATTAAGACTTGTTTCTCAATTCATTTTACCGATCATATCTTTGGCTAGGTTGCATAATGTGGCACACAGTGCGTGTGAAAAGCATTCGACGCCATCTAGACGCTGCATTCGAGCCCCCAGCTGTGCTCAAGTGAAAATTTATTTCAATATTACGATCACAATCTGGCAAAGCGCTGAAAGTGATAATCAAATTAAAGAAAGCTGCTTCGTCTATTTAATTCTTTCTTCTTTCTCCTACAGGTGGTCAAACTTAGGTCGAATGTTAAACCACAACTAACTCTCTCAGATGGGTCATGTTACTTAAACAGCGGATAGAAAAGCTAGTTGCAAAACGCTTAGTAGTAGCTTTAACCTCTTACATAGAGTTTGATAACAAGTAACGACATATTTTTATATGTTACCATAAGTTCCCAACCTGAAATTCTTGAAAATTCAATAACTTGTTTAATTAGATTTGCTTAGATCTAGATAAAGATGTGCATTCTACTACGAATAAAATATGAATTTCATCAAATTTTCATATGCTTGCTTATCTTAATGTAAGTTTACATTTGCATTTACAATCTGGTGTATTGGAATACAGTTTCAAGGCCCTTATCATAGTGTTCTAGATACTAGATAGCTTGCTTCATTTAAAGAAACATTGAAACTTTGCTTTGGCACTTCCACATCGCAAAAAATAATATCTTTCATCTCTTCTGTATGGCTTTGGATGAGGAAATCGTTTCCGATGGGGTGTACAAATTTAATATTTTCTGCCCCAGCTGGCCTTAACCCTGGGCAGTACAAATTTGTTTTAAATTTTCGATAACTCTTCCCGTTTCCGATATACACATGTGATCGATAACAACAAAATCTTGAATTTGAAAAACTTTTTGATGCAGTTTTATATATTAGACGAAATATTGACAATCTGATAAAATGTTATTGAAATCGATTAAGAAACACCGGAGATATGGAGCATTGAAGTTAAGTCAAGTATGCAGTATACACACTCACACATATTTGCAAGCAGTGACTGTACGCGCAAAGTATAGGGTTCAGGGAATCATCTAGTCGGGAGAGTCTTCTTACTTTTTATTATGCTGGACTACAAAGTCATATAGCTTCTTTAAGAATCGGATGGTTTCTTCTACATATAACCACCCGCCTATACTGTTGTGTTACTGTTATTGTGAATATGTACTGAAATAGTATATATCATATCTGGACAAACACATGAATCCATATGTTAACTCTCTATCGCTATCTCCGTCTCTTTCTGTCTGCTGCATCAAGTGATGATCGAACAAATTTGCCAAGTTGAAGGCCAAAATGTGCGGATTGTGCAACCGATTGCGGCACACAAACATTGCTATGCGGCAAATTTATTTTTTGCCCATTGGCCAGGGAGGCAAGCGAAGGATAAACAGCAGCAAGAGTTAAAGCAAGAATGCCGCGCAGTAGCGATTGTCGCAATGCCAACGCCAACGCCAACGTCGCTGTCGGCGTCGCTGTCAACGTTGTGGCTGCTGCTGCTGCTGGTGGTGGTGCATTTGTATTGATTTATGCACAAGCGGCACAACATGAAAGGCGCCACAAAAACAAGCAGCACGACTATCGAGTGGGTTTTTGGGTATTGGGATTGGACTTGGACTTTGACTTGAAGTTGGGATTTGTGGATGCCACTGGAAATGGCAACTATGATGATATGCCCCACCGATCGTATGCGTAACATGCCATGGTTTGATGCGGGGAGGGGGCCACAGGAGACTCTAAATTAACTTCACAAAGAACACACGCTCAACATGCTTAAGACTAAACCGCTACAGAGCATTGACACTAGCATCATCATTATGAGCCAAGACGGCTGAGGGGTATGCGGAAACGGGCAGGGAGAGCGGCGGGGTGGTGATAGGGGACTAAGGCCATTTGGTGAGCGACTATTGACAGCCGCAGTTAACAAGCGCTTTAGGAAATTTATCTTTCAAGCATCATAAATCATAGAAACTAGAAAAACTAGGAAAAGAAAAAGAAAAAAAACACTTCTTCTTTTAGTCTAGCAACTCTGGTCTCTAAGTTATATAACAATTTTGGATTCTGTTGCACACTAAGGGGGGAATGGAGGGCAATCAAGAAACGCGCACTTGCCATGCTCGCTGACTTAATTACCCAACTGAGACTCTCTTAACTTTATCGCATATAGTAATAATTACCTGAGCTAGGTTTTCATGTGCTTTTTGCTTAACTTAGTTCCTCATAGGCCACATCGGGAAGCTTTCTGTTTGTGGTTGGTGTTATTGTTGTTATTCTTTTGTTTTGACTGATTAAGAAAATGATGATGAAAGTGCAGCCAAGCGTCCAATATGTTGCTGATAAACCACCAACAACAACAACAACACATCAGCAATTACAACTAAATATGCGCAGCGAGTGTGTGCAGTCAATAAAACCAAAAGAATATAAATAAGTTTGTGTGCTTAACCATTTGTAAATAGTATATGAATTCTCAGCTACATATATGCATTTGCTCAATATAAACTTCCTTCTATGGGTATATAAGAACATTGCAGTTCCCTGCAGTTCCGGTGACTGGTCCACCGTTAGCCGGTCCACCTGGAACCAGCACATGTACTAGGAACGCAATGCTCAAGCTTTCGTGATTCGCCTGGAACCAGGCGAACCCTTCGTTCAGAGGTTTCTCGACTAAAGCTTTTTTATCTACTCAGACAAAAAATCAAAGTTAACATTTACAAATCAATTTAAATTATTTCTCTGTTCAGTGTTGTTTTTTAATTCTTCATTTTTGAGTCACATTAATATTAAGTCTTGAGAAATATTTTGGATCAATTTTGAAAAAGGGGATTTAATCGAAAATCTAAATAAAGCTAAGAACAATTAGAACAAATTACTGGTATTTTTCAAGTAATTGTGGGAATAATTAAAGTCAAAATCTGATTTAAATTAAGTTAAAAGTTCAGTTTTGCATAGACGATCAAGTGAATTCCGCATTGCTCAACTATTGACACGGTTCTGAAAAGTAAAAATGTTTTGGTTTTTTTCTATGATTGTATTAGAAACTATGTTGTCGTGCCTTAAGCTTTGTTTACTTGTAGGGAAACATATAATACGTATGATACAATATTTGGGCATTGATACTGAATATCATAAGCTCCTTTTCTTTTCCTTCTTTCTATCTTTCTCTGTAATTTTCGGACACAGTTTATTTGTCAGTTTTAATTCATCAATTGGCAAATTGTGCAGTTTTTCCGACTTTGCTTAGATGCAGTTTCCTTCTACTAAGTAATGTGCTAGCAGCTTGAGGCTTGACTTAGTTTGCAACAGTTATGGGAGTTCACCATTCAACAGACAGTCCTATCTTATACCCATTCAACGCTCTTCCTCTCTGCGTCTGCGAACAGTCGCATATCCAAGGCAACTATAGATATGAGCGACATCCAATCATAATTCAGTGCCTTATCGCAGTCATGTGCATCTCCAGTTTCGTTTGGCTGCCGCAGGCCAACAGTGTGGCAAAGCTGCTGGCAAGCGCAACTTGTGGCAGCTTCGTTCGCCAGTGACCGTAAACTTGCGACAAAATGTCGCGTGCACTAAACTGCAGTTATGCAACTTTACAATGCCTGACAACTCGCTGACGGCGCAGCCATAAAATGTTGCGCTTTATAACAAACAAAGCAACGAGCGTGATCCACCGGCAATCTATCGATGTTATCGATGATATCGATAAACCCATAGCTGACTGCGTTGCTGACAAATTGCTGGCGTTGCAGCGAACCATTCATTGATTTGATATTTTACACTTTTTAGGTATTATCTATTCGTACTTGTCATTATTGTTTTACTACATTATCCTTATCTTTGTACACTGAATGGAATAGATCAGAACTGATTACGTAACCCGTTCGAACCGCTTACATTTATCTCATTCTGATACATTTTAGCATTTATGAAGCGAGAACGATCTGCTATCAATTCGTCCCAAAATTAGTTATCCAAATATCCAAGTTGACAAAAAGTTGTTTCCCAAAATCATCCTCTAATGTCTGGTCAGCATTTGGTTTTGTCTGATTCAGATCGACGGTGAATCAAATTGGATTAAGAGTATTCGATCAGTTGAATCAATTGAATCTAAGATATTTTTACTGTGTTCGAAGACAACTATCTGATAAGGAACGCATGCCAATGTTGCATTTGTGGGTCATGCCACATGCCAAATTGCCGCCTTACCTTACCTTGCCAGCTTGCCACCTTCGCCAACTTGTTGCCACAACGCGTGGGTGTTAAATTATAGCCATTGGCCACACAACTGACAGCAGTGCAACTGGGGCTGATGGACGTGGCAACATCCGCGCGTCAATGTCAACAAGTTGCAACAAGCGTCAAGCGGCAAGCGTCAGTATATTCTGCATGCAGTCAGCTTCTAATAGTTGCAAACCAATCCACACAACACCCCGCCTTCAGCTGCTGCTTTCAAGTTAATTATTGTATTTTGCGACGAGCGAGCGAGACGATCATTTTGGTGGGCGTCGCTGTGGGCTGCTTTGGGCACTTTGACACTCGCTGGTGGCGTATACTTAATGCTCGGCATTTGCTATACACAATATGTATGCACCTCGCCTCCTCCATGGAGACAATCATTAGTCGCTGCCACAAGAAAGGAAATAAAACAACAACAAAAACTGTGCACAAAGCTCTGCTAAATTCAAAGTCAAAGCCAGAGTCAAAGTCAATAAAATGTTGGTGCAACTGCAACAAACGTTTGGCGGCACAGATGACAGGCGCAAAGCGAGGCAAACTCTTGCCAGATCCGACCGCCAGCTAAATTAGTTGTCATGGGAATTTATTGTGCCATTTGTGTGCCCAGTGTGCACAAAGTCGAATTCCCAACAGAATCTGCTTTCGCCGATGATCCGAGATGGGCGTGTGTGCTTTGGAGCCAATCGAGAAGCACGGCCTGGCATTTCTTTGATTCTTCGGATAGGTTTGGATATTTTCAAAATATTCAAAAATGCAATTTTACCATTAGTTTGGATATGGCAATGAGCGAAATGCAAAGATAGGCTTAAATAATTCATGTTTCATGCATTTTACATTAAAATAATTTGGTTAGTAATGGAAAACTCTAAAACTGTTAAATGTTTAAATTTCAAAACTATGTAAATTGGATTTCGACTAAATTAAGATTTTACAAAAAAAAACAAAAAAAAAAAAAAAATTATAATGGTTATCAGATCTTGTTTTTGTTTGGATTCAAAATGGATAATATTTATTTTAAAATTCTATTTTACAAATATTTTTTTTTACTGCTTTTAAATGACAACTTAATCTATCAATATTTTTAACACCTCTGTATTTATGTACATATAGTATATGCAAAACTGAACAGAACATCACAGTAAGTTCCTTAAAATCTACTCCACTTCTAAAAGAGCTTATTTGTAATGCTTTACGTCTTAATTTAAAACTACATTTAGCTAAATTTTAAAACAATATTTTATATATTTTCCTTTTACATATTTCTGGCAGTTTGATGTTTGTAGATGTCATATATTTTTCGTGTTCGTGCGCAGATTTAGAGGCACGTTGCCATATCTGTGTTGTGCAACATTTTGATGCAGTCAAGTGTGAGAGACTCTTTGCAGACTCCCAGACTCCTCTGTGTCTACTGCTGCAATAGTCATCACTGCACCCTTCCAACCCCCCTACAACTCTCTAACTCTTTCGGCACAGATCATGCGCATGATTAGCCAGCAAAGTGGCAACGAACCGAGTTCTCAGACCATGTTTTTTTTTTTAGTTTTTTTTTTTTTTTGATTCTTTGACTTGGACTTTGGCTTGTTCTTGCTACTGTTGCTGCTCTTGCTGCCCCATTAACAATTTGTATTAGAGTTTAATTATGCAAATAATGCGAGATGCGCAGATTCTTGGCCTGTGCTTTCTAACTGTCAACTGTCACACACACACAGAGGCGGAAAAGAATTTAGTAGTTTTTTTTTGCTTTAATTCGTGTTCATTTGTCTCGGGGCGGCCATCAGCTCATCATCGGTGGTGTAGCTGATGAACTCTCTGCCTGGGCTGTCGTCGCGATCAGCGCAATCTATTATTAAAATACCATTAGAGCGATGAAGCATCAGCAGCAGCAACAATATCTACGCTGTCCCAACGGCAATCGCAATTATTGAATCTACGATGTGTTTGTGTATAAATATTTCTGTTTTTTGCAGTATTTAATGCATCATATTTCTAGGCAAGCTATATCATATTTAATTTGGCGAATTTCATAGAAAGCAAAGCCCATAAACGTTGTCCAAATATTTGGCGCGAGCTGATCGCGTGTCCCCAGGCGGATCCTATTTTCATCAATTTTCAAATGACCTTACAAAAGAGTTGTATGGCATTGTCGTCAGATGTGTATCGTGAATATATTTTGATCACATATTGCAAATAAAATAAATAAGTTGAAGTGGGAAGAAGGGACAACAAAGAAAGATCGCTGGAAAGGCTGTTGGAAACAGAATAAATATTTATAGATTATATTAAATGTTAAAATGATTATTTTTACTTTAAACTAATAAGTAAATCATGTTTATAATGTATAAATACGCATTCTTCATGTTTAAGTTTTTTTTATTTAATCAAATCAAACTGAACTTGTTATAGAAATTTAAGAACAAACCTTAATGAATGTACTCATCCCAAGGAAATATTTTAGGTAACAAATATTTAAAATGCAATAAATAAAGGAATGTGTGATTTTAACAATCTCAAAATACTTCAGAAGCAAATGCACTAATGTATCTCTTGTCATTCATTGTTTACTTACTTACTTAATAAATATTTTACAAAAGAAAGGTAAAAAAAAACCATTTAAGTGTAAAAAATATTAAAAACGAACAATGTTGAATTGCAAATTGATTTAAATCAAATTTCAACGAACTACATCATCAAATATATATCAGTTTATTTTTAAGTTTACTCAAACACATTGAGAGTATAGCTTTAAGTGTATTTCGTTTTCAGCTAATGTTGACTTTGCCTATTTGTGTGTGAGTGTGTGTGTGGCACATGTGCCGAGCGATCTTAGCCAGCGTTTTAGCGCGTTTCGCTTAGCTTAATTAAGACTTTGCATAATCATGTGCAAAAAAAAACAAAGAAGGGATTTGCATTCCACCAAAAAAACGATAGACCATTAAATACAATTAAGTTTTCAGCATTTTCCAACATTTCGTGCCCTCTCGCTCTTTCTCTCTTTTTCTTTCACACTATTGGAGTTAGCCTGTCGAAATTAACAGTTCATTAGCTAAAGCTCTGGCAAATATTTTGCTTCTTGCAAGCAATTATTGACTCCCCTTTGGGGCAACACAAAGTGGCGACCCTCTGATGATGTATGTTTTGGATACAAACACCTCTCTCTCTCTCTTTCTCTCTCTCTCTATTCATTCAAGTTCAACTCATCTTCCCATTCAAAGTTGAGCTGAGACAACACAACAACAACTATCGAAAGCCGTTATATAAATCTTTTCGCACCGCGTCCATTTAAGCTGTGAAACTGGCCTAAGGTTAAATATATTTTCCCCCATCCAAAGATGATTAGTTTACAACAGAAATCTTACAGTTATGTTGCTTCAATCGTAATGCAATGAGTCTATGCATGATGTAGCATCACAAAAGTGATGATAACGATTATTACACTTTCTTAACGAATCGAATATGTTCGAAATATTCGTATTCTAAGCCAAAGTCCATTCCCAAAAATTATGCAAATCAAGACCACTTAGCTCGTGGCCATTAGAAGTGCATTAGATTAGCATAAATATTGCGAAAAATAGCAAAGAGACACGAACTTATTTATATGGCGCAATAACAACGATCCAGACCGAAACCAATCACAAATAAATAAAAATATAATCGTATCATAAATATGCATAGGTTTATTTATGTACATTAGTATTTGACTTTTTTGGCAACACAAAACGACAAGAAGGAATCAAAATGCTCAAAGCCAATCAGTGCTGGTGGTTCATAATGTAAAAGATTTTATTATTTGCAACTGTAAAACTTATCTCGTTTATAATTCTGCATGTTTAATGTATAAATATGCATGGCATTTGTTAGCAAACATGTAGAGACATATCTTTAAGCTGGCATCTTGTAGCTTGTATCGCTCGGTTCTCTTTTTTGAAATCTGGAACAATAGAATGGGTGGGCGTGTCGGAGTGGGAGGCGGCATCTACTTATGGGCTCATTGCATACCAACAGGCGCTGCTGTCCAAGCGACTGCTACAACAACTCTTCTTCATTTTCAGGCCTGGCTAATTGGCATGCGTCGTCGTCGTCGTCGTTGTCGTTGTCGTCGTCATTGTTGTTGTTGTTGTTGTCTGTTGTGCCTTTTGTCTGTGTCTGCTTTAGTCGTCTTCGACTTCGACTTCGTTGTTGTCGGTGTCGTCTGTTGCCTGTCAGCCCAGGAATTTGTGCGCCCAAATTGGCAGCTATTGTGGCTGGAGGAGCTGACCTACTTAGGCGCCAGTGCGCTCGCCTTTTGGCTTAAATCCAAAAACAGTCAACGCATTGCGCCCGCATTCGATTTTGGGTTCGTTTGCGTTTATAAACGTGCGTACGTACACATATATAAATGTATCTGGCAGATACTTTTTTGTATCTTTTTGATCGCTCGCTGACAAATTATCATACACTGCACTCTCGATCGCTTCCCCTCTCGTTTTCTCTCTCTCTCTCTCGCTCTCTCTCATTAAATGCGCGTTGCCAAAATGGGCTTTCATATTGCATTTTCAGAGCCTGCCGCTGTCCGTTTGCGAGCGTTTAACTGATAATTGATTGATTTATTGCTTTATTGTTTGCTAAATAAGCCATAAAATAAAATGAAAACCAACAAAAAACAAACCAAAAACCGCACAATGAACAAAACGAATCAAAAACAAAACACAGCCAAAAAACAAATAAAGAACAACAACGTAAATCGATTCGAATCGCAACGCATCCAATCGAAATTGAATTGAATCAATCTTTAAAACGCGTCATAAGAGATTCACAGATCTTTCTGAGTCAACTATGGCATACCCTATGTTTGTTCATGTCTCTGTCTTTTACAACCTGTGTTATTTTTCAGTCTCTTTCTTTTTCCTAGGGTATATCATACAACTGCGAGCGCTGCACTTGGCCCAAGCCAAAAACCAAACTCATGTCATGTACTTGCATCGCGACGGTCAGATGTAGGGTCCAAAAGGTTTGAGTTTTCTCTTTTTAAAAATTGACACACCGAAGGACATAAAATGCCGACGCACAAAACTTGTCGCTTCAACTGGACAATGAATAAAAACTAGTCAGCAGTTGGACATAAGAAACAAGTAAGAAGGCTCTAGTTGGGAAATCCCGACTAGACTATACCCTGAACCCTATGTGTGTGTGTGTATACTGCATACTTGACTTAACTACAATGCTCCGAATCGATTTTAATAAAAATTACACAGCTTCTCATTATTTCGTCTAACGTTTCAAGCTGCGTCTAAAAGTTTTCCAAGTTCAAGATTTTGTTTTTATCGATCACATGTGTATATCGGAAACGGAAAGAGTTATCGAAAATATGAAAAAAAAAATTGTACTGTCTAGGGCTGGGCGAGCTTATGTTCCAAATCTTGAGTCTGTCGCGTTCATACAGATGGACAGACGGACATGGCTATATCGACTCGACTGTTGATGCTGATCAAGAATATATATACTTTATGGGGTCGGAGATGCTTCCTCCTGCCTCTTACATACTTTTGTACAAAACCGGTATGATGGTTTTTATTCCTTTTCAATGGGTTCGGGGTATACAAAATGAATATGCTATGATTCAAATATATGATATTGTTTCATAAATAGTATCTATCATTGGCAGTTATAGCTGAAATGAAGAGTCAAAATTCTATATAACGAACATCAAAAAACGTTCGCATTAAATATTTATATCTTTACAAATGTTTCTTAAGAATTTTGTATAGAAAAGTTAAAAAATGCACTAGTTAAAAGCTCATAAAAAGATTTGATATATATATACAACGTTTTAGATTTGCATTAGATTGAATAACAAAAGCGTCTTGCATAATAAATTTAAACGATGTATTTAAAATAAAAAGAGAAAAATGCTCCAGTTAGTCGGGAAAGAGTCGCTACATTGTCGCATATCCGATATGGTAAATGTTTTGGGCAATTACGTAAGTAGCTGTGACTCGCAGATAGCAAGTGTGGCATCAATTTGCATTCATGTATCTTGCAACTTGACTCAGTTCGCATTTAATGCCCATTACTGGCGGCTCATTAACAACAGTTAAGGTTCGGAATTACATAAGAGACTTGCGACGAATGTCAATAACAAATTGAGCAATTGCATTCAAAGATTTATCCGATACAAGCATAGATACATAGATACTCAAAGATACAAGATACAAAAGTGATTTCAGTTGAGTTAATTCGCTGTTCATACTATAATAACTCAGCGGAACTGTGCGCATTAACTCTAATAAGATGCGGCAAAAGTTAATTGTTAATATAACAAACGTCCCTCCCGCTCCCCTGAACCCTCTCTTTCTCGTCCCATAACAGCACTTAACACTTGAATGAAGTCTTAAGTATAGCAAATAATGTTGCATTCGTAGGCTAATGACTTCGACTCTTATACACAATCGCAAACACATCCTGCTGGCAAGATTGCAACAGATGCGGAAGCAGCACACACACACACACGTGCGGATGTGCGGAAGTTGTTGCAATATGCGAAATTAAAATGCAATTAAACAAATATTAAAATCAAACGGCAGCTGTAAATTATCAACAAATGAGAAGCAGTTCAAAAAAAACAACAAGGAAAACAAGAACAAGACGATGACGTAGCTGAGGCATTGCGGAACAAGGAGCAAGGCAGGGTATGCCATAAGATGCCTTTTGGTAGCAGGGACGGCAGGGGTCAACAGCAACAGCAACAGCAGCTTTTCCCCCAGCGTCATTGATTATGCATGCGACGACGCATTCGGTTATTGTGTAAACACGAATTTTATAGCCCAATCAAAATAAATTGTTGACAAAAAGAAAGAGCGAGAGACAAAAGCACACAAAAGTAAAGAAATGTATTAAAAAAAAACTAACAAAATGTGCAAAACGGGTTGCAATTGTTAGCCGAATATCAAATACGCTGAACGCAATTGAAATTTGTACGAAACTCACTCAAACGAAAGCCTCCAAAAATAATGAAATTTATTTAATTGTGCATAAATTCCATTTGATTGGTTTGATACATATTACATATATCCTTTACATGGTTTGGATATATTACATATATCCATTTAACATGCGTTATTGATTAGATCGATCAACGTAACTAGACTCCGCAAGCGAATTGTTAGAAATATTTAAAACTTTTGAACGTTGAAATATGTAGAGCCAAGGCCAAAGTTGGAGCTAAGGTCGATCGATGTTAGCTGACTGTTGAAGCTGGTGACGATTTGATGGCCATCACTTGGACCGACTGTCAAACGCATGCCAACAACAGTTTAGTGCAACAATTAGCAACACATTTTCGCCAAAGTGCCACAGTCCAGAGACACAGACAGAAACAGAGGACAGAGACAGAGGCCAAGTCGGTGAGACGAACAGACAAATGGACATTCACTTAGGCAGAGGCGTTTGCAGGCATGCAGCCAGGCAGCCAGGCAGGCAGGCAGTTGGCCAAGAACCAGAACCACAACGACTACCCATAACCATACCCATACCCAAACCCATAGCCATAGCCGGGCAACTGTCTGGCTAAGTGCTTGGTTGCCTGGTGCCTGGTTCTTAATCAAGCGTTAATTTGCTAGCCAAGAGACAACCTCTCTTGTTGCCTGCTGTCTGGCTGGCTGCAACATATGCCACAGTGTTGCCAACAAGAACGTCCACGATTACGTTCTGGAACCCAGCCATTTGAGGCTAGATGTTTCTTCTCTAGAGATGGTCACATATCAAATTATTCACAACAAAACGGACACACAACTCTTAGCAGAGATATGAAACTGGTGGAAAATGCCGAAATTATCTGCACAACATTCATTCCAAGAACTCAACTAAAGTAATTCTTTGCTAATAAATGGTAGGCGAAGGAATAATGTTTGAAAATTCAGGTAGTATGGCAACCAACCAACCATTGAGTATATATCCTTGATCAAGATTCATTGCCAAGAAAAAGTGTTCATCTCTAATTTAAGAAGAAGCTGCTCGAGTAGAAGCTTTTGGTGGATTTGGTGTACTTTGGTCTGTGAGGCAATTGGATACACGTGCTTTGCTTTTGTCGCCCCTGTCTGTCTGTTGCGGCATGCAACAACGGCTTGGCCTAGTTTTTGTGAGAAGTTGCAAATTGAATTTATCATTGCTGTGATCAACAAATCAAAAGTAAAAACAAATTCCTCTAACAGTCATTCGAATAATCATGGATTGTGTTAAATTTCATCCAAATGAATTTTGCATAATGTAACGCTCGTTAAATTCATTAAAAGGTGCTTTGGGCTGAGAGAAATGGAGATATCTAGCTGAATTCACCAGCTTCTAAGTAAGTTCAACAACCTAACAAACTTGGCAATGATATCAGCATATAAAATACCAAAAACAAAACATAAAAAATTCGCACACAAACTCAATTTGTATGCAATTTAAATTGAAATGTTTCTCTGCAGAACATTTAGCGAAAAAAAATAGCAACAAAAACCATATTCAAGTCGAACACATATAGAGGGAGAGAGAGAGAGATAGAGAGCATTGGCACTTAAGCTAAAATCAACAAGAGCAACAACAGCAACAATAAAAGCAAAACATATCGGTAAAACATAATATATTTTATGACAAGCTTTTGTTCAATTTATTGTTATTATTATTATACATTTTGTGCGTCTCGACGTCTGCGGTTGAACAATAAAAATCAGGACTATTGTATGGCAATATAAGTCAATACACTCTACACAGCTTCAACAACACAATAGATTGTCTAAAAGAAAACCTGAAATCAGACTGTTTGTTGTGTCTGTGTGTGTGCCACACGTTGACAATTAAAACCGTTACCAAATAGTTGACTAGTTTATCGAACAGCTTTTGTTCCAAATCCGTGTCATTATTAGTATTATTTTTATTTTATTTTTTTTTTGTTTCTTATATTTCGATTGCTTGTCTTCACATTTTGTGTGTTTAGCAAAATTTTAATCATCATTTGTTGTTGTTTTTTTTTTTTGGTATATGATTGTGATATGGATTTGCATTTGCCTTCATTATTAAAAGTTCAAAAGAAAGTTTAGCCAATGCGTTGTTGCAATTAGTTAAACTAATATCTCGCAACTTGATGTTGTTTATTTTGAATATGAAACGTAATATATGCGAGAATTTGAGCTTAGCTTTTGGCTTGAACGAATAAATAGATAAAAATTGATAAAGAAATCCTAAATACCTGAGGCTAAGGTGTTAACGAAATCAACGAACCAAGCATTTATAATTGAAATCTATAGATTCTGTCAAATATTAAGAGATATTAAAAGCCTGTTTTGACAACAAATAACAATGTTTAGCTTACGACGGGGATTAATGAGATAAGCTACAAAGCTACCAATTAAACCAAAGATTGTCAAAATGAGAGTCATCAATCTCTGGACTTAAATAAACACTACTGGATTTTCTCGTCTCTGTCTCTACCTCTTTGCATATATATAAGAAGCTTTGCATAATGCTTGGCACATGCTAAAGATCAACTAATTTATTGGGCCAAATATTAGCATCAGCTGTCAGAACTGCCAATACAATCTAAGCCGGATTTGAATGTTGGCAGTTAATGCCGTCGACAGTCTTGAACAATTCGCCGAAATTGTATATGCCTACCATACGCATACAAACTTTTAAAATATTTGTCAATAGAGACACAAAATACAAAGAACGAATCATGGCAGACTGAGACAGAGATGGTTTTTGCAAGCCGATAAAGTATCAAAAGTGTTGCCGCTGTCGCTAAGTCCAAATATATGCGCGAAAGAACCCAATAAAAATGTTAACAAACGCGACTTAAACTCTATTTTTTACTGCCCAAAAGATCAAACAGAAATATTAAATAGAGAATGGTAAGCGGTGCCAGCATTATAAATGGCTATTGAGTACATTTATTTATAAAATAAGCTGACAAGGTTTCAAAATTTATTAAATGAAATATACGAATAGGGAGAAATTTAAAATTCAAAAATGATATCTTAAGCATTTGAGACTCAGAGAAATATAAATAATTAAATATATTTCTGCTATTAAGTAATGAAATACGACTAAGAAAGAATTTGCCTATTTCAAAAAGTTGCTTTCCAAAATGAAACTATTTTTGAGATCGTATCAACTTAACATAAACGATTTGAAAAACATACCAAAGTGGTGGCACCTAACCAAAGGATACAAAATGAAAATTTTCTTAACGATTTTGAATTCAAACTGCAAATTAAATTTCAAACTTTCTCAGTTAGCTCCATTTTCATAATGATGAGTGAACGCACCTTTCACTTGGCTGGTTGGAAACAAGAGAACCAAATCGAATTGAATTCAAATAAACTAAAAAATGATCAGCCATAAACATATATCATATATATATTAAGCAAGTGTTTAAAGATCGTGAGAAAGGCCAAGCCCATCCGCCCCTTAATTCCATTGATGGCTCGCTCATGCCATCATGATATACGAGTGCAGTTTGGACAGTTCACAAAATCCACTCTCTTTTCATATGTTTCTTCTTCTTTGTCTTTTTTCTTACCATAGGTTGACAATCAACAAGATTGAAATATAGCCCAAAAAACGAAAGAAAAAAAGGTTCTTTCATTCAGTGCCACTCCCGGACGGACGGACGGAGTGCGCTTTGGGGCACAATTAAGATACATAAATTGGTGTGAATATATCTATTTGCTCCAATTGGAATTCATGCATTTCCAGTTCCAGTTAGAGGTCCACAGCTTGCAAATGGGCCTCAGCCATTGATATTAATGACAAAGGCGTTACCACGGAAATAAAGACTAAGAACTGAAGCTGGACTTGATTTTTGATGCTGCTGCCGTTGGTTGAAGGTGTCAAGTCCACTTAAGAGTTGAAATATATTTAACGGCACTTAATCAAACCTCTTTACTCTGTACCTTATCATTGAAACTCTTAACGAAAATGATGCTAAGTTCTTTTTTTTTGGACTTTGTATTAAGTTTTCTAGTTGTTTTACCTTTTTGTTGTAATATTTCACGACATATATGTAACTAAAAGAACAAACAGAAAAAGCAGTGGCAAAAATCACGATTTCAATGAACAAATTAAATGGAAAGAACGTTATAGTTGGAACATAATACTCAAAAAAGATAATTTTAGAGCTAAAAAGTTAGATTTCTCGCAATGTTTGTGTACCAGTTAAGATCCCTAAGAACAAAGAGCAGAAATGCCTATCCTAAAGAGAACTAAATATCCAAAAGAGTCTAAGCTTCATGTTGCAGTAAAAAATATACTTCATAAAGTTTTTGATTGAGTTGTTCGAGCTATTGAGTGAGGTGTTTCTATGCCTCGCCCAGTTAGTAATCGTGCTGACCATCTATAATCGATTGGTAGGTGTGAAAAATGTCTTTTGGCTTAAAAAAAAAAAAAAAAAACAAAGAGTACACGCGCACACACACAACAGCTGGTGGAGAGTGAGAAATGTTTTGATTTTAAACAAACAAACGCCACAGGAGTCGCACAGCAGCTGAGTAACTTTTTGGGGCCTCTCGACATTTTTGACGGGGACCCTTTCAAAAATATTTAAATTTTGGTCATTGTTGTTGTGGTTCTGAAATACGAACGTGTATTTATTAACGATTAAGTATCAAACATAAATATACACATATGTGTATACTATATGAGTGGACAGGTGGGTCGGGTAGAAGGGGGTTGCTGGACTTAAGCCTCTCCGTTCTGTTCGTCGATTCGTCTGAGAGGGAGTTGATACTCCAACTGCCGGCATAGATTAGAATTAGGAATTAACTGTGAAATTATGCAAATTGTTGCTAACAAATTTGTGAGAGTGTCAAAAAGACTAAGAACACTAAGGGAACATGCTATCAGCATCATCATCATCATCATCATCATGATCATGGTATACGAATCAGATAACTTACAACCATATGCATTGAGCATAGAACATAGATGTTGTTGTTGCCGCCATATCTTCGAAACTGATATCTTTATCTGCCGCTCGTCTCGTTAGCAACTCAACGAAAACTTATTAGGCAGTGGAAGGTGTGAAAAGCCCATGCTACAACCACAACAGCAACAACAACCACACCAGATCAGAATGTGAATGTGACTCGTGAACTGTGAACGATTCCTCATTCTGTATTCGGTATTTGGCTTATTGGCGCGCGCTAAGGTTCAACACTCGCCTTTGAATGAATCAATTGAAATGCAAATGTCGCAGCAGTCGACCAACTAATATTTGAATACAAAATGACAAATCGTTGAATTATGAACGGCATGTTATGCACAACATAAATCCCCCTCACCTTTCTTCCGATACCTTCTCTTTCCCTGCTCAGCATAACTCTTTATCGTTGGCAATAGATATCTATAATGAAAGGGTTATTTGGCCGACTCAGTGGATGCTCTATAAAAATGATTAAAGCCAATCCGATAGCATTATTTTCAGCAAATCTTAACAAACAAAAATTAAATTTCAAATGGCGAATACTTAAAGCCAAAAGTAATTTCATTTATATAAATATTCTGTTTACTTTCAAGCTAGGTGCAGAAGACATAATAGAAGGTAAGCAAACTTAAAGTAAGTAACTAAATACTAAATAAATTCCCAAGTACTGAACTAGTTTGAATATTATATGTTTTTCCTTTGGTACCTTAAAGTTTTAGCAAGGACACTTTGGGTTGCATTATACACTACTTTTGCATTGTAGGGTATATTAAGTAAAGTCTATGCTTGTGTTGAGTTTTCAACATGATATGGAGACTTCAGTTCTCTTTGGGTATTATTTGTGTTTGTATTTAGAAATGATATTTCAATATATATTTTGTGTATGCGTGCTTCAAAAAGAGAAAGGAATCTTAGTTTAAATGGCATTCAGTCATAATAGATATGTAGATAGTTAGACGGACGGTTTATGCTCGATGGTTAGTTATTGCTGCGACTCGACTTGTGGCAAAGATGCGCGCCAGTTTAGCAAAAATTTTGCAGGTGTTTGTTATTGTTGCTTGGCTTGACATATGCAACAAGCTGTCCAAAGCAAAAGCCAGCAACTGGCTACAAAAATCATACAAAAAAGCTGCAACGTTGCTGCTATAGTTGTTGTTGTTGTTGTGGTTGCTGAAGTTGTGGCCATGGCCATGGCCAAGGTCCATGGCAAGCATGAAGCAGCAAGAAGCAACTAATGAGGCACGTTGCCTGCAAAGCGGCCGTGCGGCAAGTTGTTGTTGCTGCCGTTAACAGTTAACTATGCAAACATATATGGCTAATATGATGCGATGCTGGGCAAGGCACACACACGTGGCGTATGCGCAATGTATGTTTGTCGCTAATTAGATTGCAGCAAGCCAACAACTTTAGATATTGCTGCTGCAGCTTTTTCTTACACTTGCGCACATTGCTCGTAAATTTGCAAAGCGACAGTTAAATTGTTTTTTGGGCTGTTCTTTATTCCCAGTTAGTGTGTCTCTCCCTCTCCCTCTCTCTCTCGCTCTTATGCACACACACAAAGAGAAACACACATCCTGATAATCTATCGTCGTCTATCAAGGCGCATCATGTTGGCAATGTTGTTGCCGCTGTGCGTTACAGTTGGTTCTGCTGTTGCTGTTGCTGCTGCTGCTGCTGTTACTGCAGCTGCACCCCACCACGGCAATCATTCACTTTTAGCCAAAGCATAATAATAATATTTCAGCTAGTCTCAGTTGCCAGGCACGCGATTCATCTTAACTCTACATATAGATAAGAGCGGGGCTAAGTTGGGGCAAAGAAGTGCGGTCTTAAGAAGCATTGCATTTCGATTTAATCGAGTTCGCTGCTGTCGCTGTCGTTGCTGTTGCTGTTGCTGCTGCTGCTGCTGCTGCTAAGGCTGTTGCTGTTGCTGATCTGATCTAAGTTGCATTTAATAATAATCGTCGTCGTCGTCGTCGTTGTCGTCTGCAGCCTCAACAAGTTTGCAACAGGCAAAACAGTCTAAAAAAAAAATGCAGCTCAAGAACATTGCTGTTGTTGTTGCTGATGTTGCTGCTGTCAACGTCAAAGTCATGGCAAATGCGTTGCTGCTGTTGCGATTGCGGCTGCTGTTGTTGCTGGTGTTGTTGCTGTTGCTGTTGCTATTGCTGTTGCTCTTGCACCTACATTCATATTTTAGCAATTAAAAATCTAATTGACAAATACTTGAAAGACAACGTGCAGGCAGCCGGAGCCAACAACAGCAAGAGCAAAACAGCTTAACTGCAGCTGCTCCACATGCAATGCGAGCAACACTTGCAGCAACAATCTCCTCAGCAATTGCAATACCAAACGCAACAGCAACACAGTAAACAATTTTGGTTTTAATTCAAATCGGAGTATGCCAAACTAAATTCAATATACATATATATATACAACTTGAACTTATGTGTAAAAAGATTAAAAGAATAAATTCAAATTGAAAATACATTTCAATTCTTTTATCTATTTTGAATATCCTTCTTTTTGCTTGCACCTTAAAGATCCAAAGTTAAGTATATTATATTTACGCATGTTCATTTAAATATTCAATGTGCAGTATCTTTTTTTTTTACTGTGCAGCTGCAACAGCTGCAGCTGCAACTGCAGCAGCAACAACCACTGCCATAACAACTGCAGCAGTCACAGCAAACAGTCACAGCAATAACATTAGCAATTGCATTTCTCTGTTTTTGGTCGCATCTTGTTTTGATTTTTAAATGCCGTTCGCCAGCAGCAGCAGCAGCATCAGCAGCAACAGCAGCAACAGTAACTAGTTTTAATAACTTAATCTGCCTCAGCCTGGCATTGCTTTTGGTTTAAATGCAATTTTACTGTCGCCTGTCGTACTCCTTCTCCTTCCCTTTGAAGACTTTAGTACAGTTGAGCCAAGCTTAACGGCAAGCTGCGTGCAATGATTGACCATTGAAGAACGCACCACCACCACCACCAGCAGCAACAACAACAACAACAACTATCGTAGCAGCCACAAGAGGCAGAGCCACTTGAGAGATTGACCGCTTGGCCTAACAAGCAGGGCACGTGCCCTATTAAGCTTTGTGGTCAAAAGCACTTGATGAATGCTTCTCATGCCTATGGTTAAGACCATAAACTAGTTATTAAATATACTCCTAAGACGTTGCTTTTCCTATTTGCTGCTCCTACCTAAGTACATTAATTATGCACACAGAAACTTGTCATCTGCTGCTCACTGGGTCAAGACAGTGTAAGCTATATGGCCCAAAGACAGTAGTTGCTAGTTGGTAAAGTGTGCGTTGTGCGGGAAAGCATGTTGCCGCAAAAAGGTTTGAGTGTGGGTGCAGCTCTTTCTTCGTACTCGGAGTTATACACTATATGTTGGAAAAGAATACTGACGAACATGTCTCATGTATTATATAATGTGTGTTAAGCTTTTGATATTAAAAACTCACTGTTGTAATTTATCAACTTGTTAAAAGACTTGCTTTTGTTGACTGTATCAACAATTAGTTTTGCATAAGCAAAAAATACCAAAAGCTGTCACCCGGCCGGACACGATCAAGAGTACGATGTGGGTCACGACTCACGCACATCTCTAACAGCCGTCGCGACGACAGCTTAATTAAAGAAGTGTTGATAGTTTTTGGGTATCGTTTATGCTAAACGCATTTCCAATGGCACTTCCTAGAATAAAGCACTCAGCCACCTGTAAAGTAACAAGCAACAACAAAAGACTGAAAAATGTTGGGGGTGGAGGCAGTCAGTGTGTTGTTGTGTGTGTTGTGTGGAGTGTTAAGACAATCGCTGAACCGTGTAATATTTCGTTGAAAAGTTAAATGATAATTACCATATACTACATTAAATGTTTGCTTCTCTCCCGCAACCACCCAAAAAAAAAAAAGGCAGAAGCCTCTTCCGCTCAACGAAGCTGAACTGAGCATACCAAAAACAACGGAACTGTGGGAGGTCTCTCTCTGTCTGTATGTACATATGGATTGTCTAACAATTTTGTGCTCATTTGAAATGCTGATGCACTCATTAAAAACGAATTGCCATTTAGGGATTTAAGTATTAAGGATCTTAGGCGATAAGCGATGCAAGTGAAAGTGAAAAAAACAAAAAAAGAAAGGTGACAGTTCAGGTTCAAGGATCAAGGACAACCATTCAAACAGCAATAGCGACAGCAATGACAGAAAAGAACAATCCGACTGAAAACTGTCAGCAAGATAAGCGCGGAGTAGGGCCAGGCAGTAAGAACGGCGCACGCCGCTTTCGTCCTTTTCTACCTGCGTTATCTGTTGCCTGCTTTACCTGTACTGCACCATTGCAATAACAATAGCGATAATACAAATAATAATGCTCATAGTTTGCTCTTCAAGCAAGGGCGTGTCAATTTACGCCCCTTCTCAATGGCAACAGCAACAGCCAGTGTGAGCATCGTGGGAATTTGTAGGCGATTCAGGATGCGTCAAGAGAAGAGGAAGTGCGTTGTGTGAAACTCCCTCACCTTAGCTACGCTTCTTTTGGTAACCGTTATTTGTATTTTCGTTTCTGAAGGGCTCCCTAATTTGCAAAGGATTGGGGAATGCTTAAAATTGTTGTTGCTGTTTCTGATTATCTTCATTTTAGTTTTCGTTTTTCTTTTTTTGTGTGTCAAATATTCAATTTTAATCCAAAATAATGTTCATCATACATTGAGTATCAATCTTAATATATTTTTAATATGATTTTCTCATAGAAATATAAATTTGTTATTACAACTTCATATAAGATATATTTAATGCTTATTATATATAATACCAAATAAACAAAAAAAGTTTTGCAATGTATAAAATATTTTTAATATGATTTTCTCATAGAAATATAAATAAATATAAATTTGTTATTACAACTTCATATAAGATATATTTAATGCTTATTATACATAATGTTAAACAAAAAAAGTTTTGCAATGTAAAAAATTTTTTTTTATATGATTTCTCATAGAAATATAAATAAATATAAAGTTTGTGTTACAACATTATATAAGATATATTTAATGTTTATTATATATAATATTAAACAAAAAAAGTTTTGCAATGTATAAAATATTTTTAATATGATTTTCTCATAGAAATTAAATAAATATAAATTTTGTATTACAACTTCATATAAGATATATTTAATGTTTATTATATATAATATTAAAGAAAAAAAGTTTTGCAATGCCATTTTTAATTGAGATTTGAATTATATATAGAGTCCTTGTGCTTAAGGCAAGCGAACAAAAAACAAAACCGGAAATAATGACAGCGAGGCGCTTTTTTGAAGCAACTGCAAACGAATAACTTAGGCAACGAACTTGCTCAAGACAATTTCTGGAGCTGTTGTTTTGGGTTTTTGTTGTTGCTGCTGCTGGCTATTGGCAACATGTCATATGCATGTTGTGTGTGTACATTTATGCTCTACGTGTGTGTGCATGCATGGCATAGCGAACTCTGCGACGCATGTAACCGTGAAAATCTATTTTTCTTGTTCATTGACCAAAAACCTAACAAAAAAAAGAAGACAAATGAAAAACGAAGCAACAGCAATAGCAACAACTTGGCCAAGCAGCTCGACTCTTTCACTTGGCTCTCTTTTTGGACCCCGTTCGGCGTCCGTTTTTATTTTGTCTGTGATTAACGTTGTCTGCGCCTGCAACTTCAACTCAACTTAACTTAACTCGACGCTGGCGTCTTTCGACTCAGTCACGAGTTGTTGTCTCTCTGTGTGAGTTGTGTGTGTGTGTGTGTGTGTCTTTGTGTTGTACGTACGCGTGCTGCTGGCAACAATGACAATGGTCACGGCAACAACCGAAACAGCAACAACAACAACGGTAATCATAGTTTTAAGTTGGCAAACAAACAGGTGCCCTAATGTCAATAATGTTGCCGCTGTTGTTGCTTGTTATTGTTGCTTTGCTGCCTCGCTGTTGTCGTTGTCGTTGTCATAACATATTGACAAATTGCCTACACACATTTTGGCCACAATTTTTGTGGCGGCATAGTCTCACAATCTTGTTAGCTACTGAAGCATGTGCCCTGATCAAATGTTGACAACCAGATGCCAAACTACTGCTGCCTAACAATTTCCAATGGTAAAGCAATCTTGAGCATTGACCAACTGGATGACTGACTGCCTAACTAACCGCCTAACTGACTGACTGACTGGGTGGATGAGGAACGAGCAGCAATTGCTACTGGAAATGAAGTACACTTGCTGCATTTTGGGTGGCATATGTTTTTTTTTTAGCTGTTCATTGAAGCAGCGCTTTGGCAAAAGCGATTGTTGTTGTTGGTTGACGTTGCTGCTGCTGCCGTTGGTAAGCACTTGCTGCATGCAACTCAATTTTTGTGTTTGTCTCCATTTTTCCTTCAGCTTTTGTGTTTAGAATTTTTTGGACAGCAGAAATCGTGAGTTTTGATCGTGATTTGTTGATTTGTGCGATCGTCATTATTGCGGTAGTTGTTGTTGTTCACATATGTTGTTGCTATCTCTTGTTGTTGTTATCTCCATTTTTGTTAATTATGCCCTGCGACTTTTATCCAAATCTCATTTCCAATTTCACTTCAGCAAAAATTATACAACTGCAAACAACAAAAGGTAATTCGAGTAAATTTCTTCACTTAAAATTAGGCAAATATTTGCAACAAAAATATATATGTGTGAGGGTTGACGAACAGCTGAAATGTGTGCCTGTGTGTGTGTGTAGTTTGATATCATATTTCCAACAGCTTGGCAACTCTATGAATTTGGAAACAGCACCTGTGACGGGTTCCCACGTCGCAGCCACACAAACAAACAAACAGACAGACAGAGAAAATGCGAATCAAATGGTGTTGATCGATAGGCGAAGAGCAACTTTGCATTGCATTTGCCAACCAGTATCCCAGATGCATTCCGGAGGATGTGAAAGAACAGGTAGAAAGCAGGAATTCATGTTCATGTTGACGATGCGCAGCAACCCCTGTGACAGATTTGTGATAGACACAGACAGATACGGCACTCATCTGCGAAGGGTGCACAACAAGTACCATTCGAAAGGGTTTGGGAACCTGGGAACCTGAAGCTGAACCTGAACCTCAACTTGAACCTGTGTCTAGCGGAGGAAACTCTTTCTTACCTTTTGTCCTTTTGCAAGTGGCGTGTAGGCCCATTATATATATATGCTGCTTGTTTTGGGTTAGAAATAACGCCAAAAAGATCAGGAGCGAGGCAATGCGGCGCTTCCGCAGATGCTTTTGAAACAAAATACCACGAAGTGCCCCAGCCTTGGACGCTATGGGAAACGGAAGTTTCCAATCCACAAACTGTTAGAGCTAGGGTTGTGCGTTTTATGCATGTGTAAATAGATTGGTTACGGTTGGAGTGTGTGAAGGTTTATCCTCGTTGGGAAGCATTCTTAAGTTAAGAGCTCTGGTCTTTATCGTTTTCTTCTTGTAATTAATAAGTTTCAATAATGAACAACTTATAATCATAAAGAATAATCTGTAGATTTGCGATTGATGTTATCTTCAGCGTTTAACATTTTTCGAATGAAACGAATAGACTTTTGCATTGTGTGATCATGCAAAGGGTATGAAATTCCCAAGACTATCTTTAGATAATCTTCACGCCTACGAAAAGCACAAAAATATTTGCTTAATTTTGAGATTTATCAAATTTAGCAACTACTACACAGAAGCACATTAAAGCCCACGACCAGATGTACTGCCCCAAAAGAAAGCGATCCTCAATGTGTGTGTGTGTGTGTGTGTGTGTGTGTGTGTATGCAAATGAATCTTCGCTGTGTCGATGTAGAACATACGTTTAAGATGCCGTTTATCAATAGGCTATGCGACCTTGCTAGTGTGACAAGAATCGAGCCAAACTCACATTTGGACCAATTAAAAATATATAAAAATTGCTAACACAATGGGCCCAATGAATAAAGAGTGCGAGACAGAAACACAAACAATACAATACCTTGAATTTTGAATTTTGGGGTAATGGAATCAAAATGGAAACGAATCGTTTCAAATCAAATAGATCGTTTACAGCTTGTTTGTAATGTGAATGCTGGGGCAGGGACATGGCGAGGGGGGGCTGAAACGAAAGAGAAAGAACTGCATTCATTAAAAGCGCCAATCAAATAAAATAAACTCATTGGCTTTCTATAGGGAATCCTAATTGGGCAACATAAAGAAAAAGACACTTAAAAAATGAATTCAATCAAGTTAAGGCGAATAAAAATTCTACAAATTCTAAAAAACACAATAGACCAAAAATAATGAATGACGCACGCCAATTCCAATTCCAATTCCATCTATTATATGTGTATATCCCATAAAAAGTAATCAATTTACATATTCTATTTCCCCCAACATAAACAACGAAATACTTTAACATTTTTTTTCTATTTTTTTCAAGGCATTAAACGAATGCAGTCAACTCCAGTAAAAACGATGAGACTATAATAAAACAAGTAAGCAGCTTCTAGTCGAGAAATCCCGACTAGACGATGCCCTGAACACCAAACCTTACACCTTAGTCAGTGCTTACACAAATGGGTGTGTTTTTCGGTGTTTTTCAACCGATACAAATAAAAATTTCACAAATTTTCATGATTTCGTCTAATATTTAAAACTGCATCTCAAAGTTTTCCAAAGTCAAGATTTTGTTGTTATCGATAAGATGTGTATATCGAAAACGTGAAGAGTTATCGAACAGCTTGTACTGACTAGGGATTAGGCGAGCTTATGTTCCAAATCTAGAGTCTCTAGCTCTTATAGGTTCTGAGATCGACGTGTTCATACATACAGACAGATGGCAATATCGAGTCAACTGTAATATATATACTTTATGGGGTCGGATATGCCTCCTTCTGTCTGTTACATACTTTTGCACAAAACCTTTATACGCCTTTTACCCATTTTCAATGGGTTCAGGGTATAATCAGCTTAATAAGTTTTCGGCAAATGAAAACCTTAACAAAGGTCTCATGATTCCTCTATGATCAAAAGTTGTGAGTTTTCTCCGCATAAAAGCAGACGGACAGAAGGATTTAGGTATACCGACTAGCACGCAATGTTGATCAGGTATATATCATTTTGGGAGCATCGATTCTTTTCATGACTTTTTACTTAGATTATATTTGCATCTCCAGCCACCCAAGAGCAGCACTCAACGTCCTTCCAATTATTGTTAAGTTTACGCCAGTTGGTCAGAAAAATCTTATTTTGGTCATTTGATTTGTTTTCTTAGAAAGTTTGTAGAGAATATGGGTCAAGGGGCCTTGCGGTACATAGTCTGCAGGAAGAGTCATTATTAGCACCAAATATGATAAATCAATTGTTGAGCGGGTCTATGAGTCCATGGAGCGGAGGGGGGGCATACTAATGCCATTGGCTGGATACCCGGCAACCCTCTGGCGTTGCGAATCCAACAACAACAACAACAACTGGAAGATGAAAAAAAATGAACAACTTTTACGACGAGTCAATGAGACAAACAGCAAAGTCTGAAGAACGAGACACGTAAGACAATCACCGAAGCGATGAGACGTTGCCATTGGGTAAATGCTTAGATGGGAAGATGATCTTGGCCATTAATGTTCGCCAGGCTAGGCCGTTGGCCAATTGAGCTGCACATATTTAAGCGCAAAATACGACAGTTATTATTGTTGGGATTGCTGATTGTCGAAGCGCAATCAATTAATTGACAAACAGCACCATTGATCGAGAGAATCGATGACGACGACGACGACGACGATGCATCCTTCTTTTGCCCCCTTCTCCTGGTCAACTTCATCTTTTTATAGCTGTGTAGACTGTGTATATTCTGTGTGTTTGCTGCGGCTGCGGCTGCTGCTGTAAGTAATTGAAAAATAAAAGAAAATGCGCGAAAATCGCAACGCATTAGCCAACATCATGCAAGGGGCCGAAGCGTGCGAACAATTTAGCCATCGATTCGTTGCGCCTTTTGGCCAAGAACTGCTTAAAACTTAGAACTCTCTCTCTCCCTCTCTCTTCATGGTCGAAAGATGTACAACAGTGTGATTCTTATTCGTTCGCTTGGCGCATTTTAGCCATTTGCATTTTGCATTTAGCATTTTTTGCAATTTGTATGCGTGCAGCAGCGTGGAGTGTGCGGCATGGAAGTACGCGTTGCCCATTTGGCGCCTCGCAACAGACACCTGAGACGAGGCGTCTCTGTGCCATAGAGTGGAGAGTTGAGCGGAGTGGCGCGGACTGGAGTGGAGTTCGAAATAAGCCTGGCCCCTGGCCCGGCCATCGAAGCTGCTAGACGCTGCACGATTCAGCAAATGAAAATATAAACTTTAAATTTCCTTATTAAATAACGGTCGCTAAAGCGGCGTGCATAAAAATTACTTTGTATGTATGCACACACATATATCATAGGCATAAGCATTGAAGCTAAATGAAAAACTAAACTCAACCATTGGAAATCTTTCTCTCTCTCTCTCTCGCTCTATCTCTCTCAGGCAGGTGCTTTCCATATTGCATTACTCTTGGTTTGATGTTTTTTCTATTTTGGCTAGGGGTCCCTCCTGATCAGCTTAGACAAAAAAAAACTATCGGGAATTGTGTTTGATTGCCAGCAAGTCATAGCTCGAACGTGTGTTCAAATAAATCAGTAAAAACGATTTTTAATACTTTGGAAACTTTTATTGAGTCCCATTTGAAGCTACTTTCAGCATTTGCTTGGTTAAGGTGGCTAACTAGTTTTGGTTACGTTAATACAAAAAAGTTTATTGCTTGGTTCTTAAAACATATGATTGGATATTGAGGGAACAACAGTTTAAAGTTTAAGTCAATATTTCATAACAATATTAAGTAATTACTGAATCTGTGAAATGCTTTGAACCATATTCGACTATATTCGTAGAAAGCATTTCATCAGATTCTTGATATCCAATACGAAATATTTTGATTCAAGTGGCTTGTGCTTTTTTATGCATTTAAAGTTTCAATCTCTACTTGCTATGAAATGATTGATTCCACAATTGAATCTAAACTTTTTAATCAAACTATTAGTATTTGAATCTTTTGAGTTGTCTAGCATCTTTACCAATGTTAAATAATTTTTATTGTCACTCGGTTTTCACTGCTAATACCGAAAACGGACACAATCGGTCTTTGATTGTCAGCTAGATGCTACGTCCATTTGAATTATTGAACATGGAAATGACTTGGCTGCTGTTGTTGCCGTTTGTTTCCCTTGAGCATTTAAGCAAGTAGAATTCTAATGCATAATGTAGCAGGCATTGTGTTGGACAAGCGCATTTCTTGCATATTCAGATTAGTCGACAGTTTGCTACAAGTCAATGCCTTAGATGGGGCAATTCCGTACACATACATATACATATACATATGTCCAGGCGCAGTGTTGCTATTTGCATGAGAAATGTGTCGTGGACAACGTGAAGTTAAGCAAGTGCGAAAGCGACAACTGACAAGGGGAAAACGGACATTGGACATGGGACAACGGACTACGGACACTGTTTGAGTCTCGACACAGTGTGGAACAAGACAGTGTCAGCATCCGAGGTTTTCTAGAGATGGCTGCACTCTAAAGGCAGTCAACCGCATCATCAGCTCATCATCGATCACGGCGACTCTGTGGTCCGCAACGAGCTAGAGTTTCAGGGCGACAGAGAGAGAGAGAGAGAGAGAGAGAGAGAGATGCTGCCAATGCCAATGGCCTGCAGCCAAGTGCATTAGAGAGAAGAAAAAAAAAAGCACACACACACATACACAGGTTCCCTCTCTCGTACCCTCTCCGCGTGTGTGTCTCTTGCCGCTTCTCTTCTGTGTGTTTCCCTGTGTAACAGTAATTTGGTGTTTTACTTGTTCTTGCGCGCCAGCAATCACACCTATGGGAATGTTTCTTACACATGTCCAATGGCAATGCAATGGGGCTGGCATGCACTTTGAACAGCATTTTCCACAGGTCTGTTTCTCTCCCTCTCTCACTCGCTCACTCTGTCTCTCAATGTTCGTTTGTAGTCGTCTTCGTCGCAGTTGCATCATTAAAAATTTATCAGTTGATTGGAAAATTATAATTCTTTGCTTTTACGCTTCGCGCAGCGTTATGATTTTTATAAGTCTACCCCTGTCTACGAGCCCCCTTCGAGCTCCCCTTTTGTCGTCTTTACGCCTGTTATGTAATAACTTTTGCTGCGATCTTCACTCATCTGTTTGTGTTGATGTTTGGTTCTTCTTATTTTATATATATATATATGTTTTTCTCCTTCTGGTCACATTTAATAACTGACTTGCCGACTGCTTCTCTCTGCTTCAGTCAGTCAGTCAATCTGTCTAAATGAATGACTGACTTACTGACTATTACGACCGATTCAACATTCGCCCCCCTCCACCAACATCTTCTGCTTCAATCTAACAACTTACCAGTCGCATTTCTCATCTCATCTGCTTTTTCTTATATATATATATATATATATATATATTCTTTTCTTTTTTTGCCAGCTGTCTTGATGCGGAAATAAACGCGCTCGGTTTCTTCAACTTGTTACATAAATCGTAATTTTCTATAGCCTCGTTCTAAGTATATCTAATGTATATTGCATTCAGCTACTCGTTTTTCTATTTGCACACTTGCCGCACCATTTGCCTTGAGCTAACTGCTAACTGCGGCGAGGTGCCAGTGTTGCCGTTTGGTGGCAAAAACACACTATTTTAAGATAACTTAAGGTAATTAACTTCAAAAAATGAGATATGCATCGATTCGAATTTTGAGATTGTTACTAAACTAAGATGATGTCACATTAATATTTTATAGCCTTTGGATAGCTTTTTATGTATGTTAAACAAATAAAAATAGTTTTTAATGAACATTATTTAGCTATATATTAGTCTCTGATATCGCTGGCAAGCTACGTCGACCTTTCCCCAGCCATTTCTCGAGTTCTTGGGTTCTTGGCAAGGTGTGCACATAATCCATAATCGCACATGTCATGGGCATTTCTATCGCACCTGAACTTCCTGCATGACCAGCGATAGCTGTGAGTTCAAAAGCTCGTCCGATGAACCAACTGATGCAGCATCTGCTCGGTTCTGGTCCGTTCTGCTCTGCACTGCTTAGATTCACGCGAGTTGATGTTGTTCTGGGTGGGGTTTGGCTTGGTGTTCCACGCTCACATGATGTGATTAGGCGCTTTAGCGGTACAGTTCTTCTCCTTTTTTTTCTTTCTTTACTGCTGTCTGTCGTCATTAGCTACGTTGAGAAAATAAGTAGAAAAAGCTCTTAACAGCTTAGGTGAGAAACCAAAACAACAGATTGACACTACTACTGTGAGTTTGCAGATATCATCACTGCTTACACACTCAGCAAGTTACACAATCGACAATCTAAAAAAAAACATCAAATAAATATTCAAAGTATCTCTGGCCAGTTCTATTGGTTTCCTACTTAGTTGTATACCTATAGCAGCGGCCGGGGAACTTTTTTAATCATTACCCCTAAATATTTTTGTGGAACTGACATTACCCACCCATTGGTAAAGGAGCAAACAAAAAAACAGTTATGGCAAAAAAAAAAAACTTTCAAGTTTTACTTTTACCCCCGAAATTTCACTTTTACCCAAAAAGGTGTAAAAGGGGTGTTCCCCGACCGCTGACCTATAGTAATACCATTTTCCCTCTTTGATATAAACTAAAGTTATTGAAATGCCAAACAAAATTTATAATTTGAAACAACCCGAAAACCGCTCATCATTTTTATACCCTTAACCCATTGAAAATGGGTAAAAAGGGTATAATGGATTTGTGCAAAAGTATGTAACAGGCAGAAGGAAGCATCTCCGACCCCATAAAGTATATATATTCTTGATCAGCATCAACAGCCGAGTCGATATAGCCATGTCCGTCTGTCCGTCCGTCCGTCCGTCCGTCCGTCCGTCCGTCCGTATGTATGAACGCGTCGATCTCAGAGACTATAAGAGCTAGAGACTCCAGATTTGGTACATAAGCTCGCCTAATCCCTAGGCAGTACAAGTTTGTTTTAGATTTTCGATAACTCTTTCCGTTTCCGATATACACATGTAATCGATAACAACAAAACCTTCAATTTAGAAAACTTTTTGATGCATTTTGAGCGATTAGACTAAATAAAGACAATCTGTGAAAATTTTATTGAAATCGGTTGAGAAACACTGGAGATATGGAGTATTGAAATTAAGAAGGTATGCCCTATACGCGTATACATACAGACACTCACACATACTTGCAAGCACTGACTGTATGCGTAAATTATAGGGTTAAGGGTATAGTCTAGTCGGGATTTCTCGACTAGAGCCTTCTTACTTGTTGTAATAAATTTATATCTTGAAGAAACTGTTGAAACATTTTTCCTTTCCTTTATATTGTAAGTACCATTATACCATTTGCATAATGGAACAGGAATAACATTTCAAAGCAAGGTTGCAATAAAACCTCGACAAATCTAGATTTTTGTCACTTGTTCGTGTTAAGCGAACAATCCATTAAGGAAACTATCTTTGGCACACTAAAAATAATATACACTTGAAAATAATACTGGTTTTTCCTTGTAAGATCTTATAACAGATTTTGCAAACAAAGAGAACACTATAACCAAAGTTTCGAGACTAGGTTTGCACACAAAGAGACGGATCGACGGACTTAGCTATATCACAGTCTATTTAAAACATAGTTTAATCTTAAGTCATTATATTTTGATACGATTTACGATAAAAAGCTTCTAGTGAAAATGTGAAACTCGATAAAACCGATCAGCTACTTGTTTAAAAATCGAGAAGGTAAGGCACAACAACAACTGACAAACAACACTAGATAGCCCGCATATACCTTGGGGCTGTCAAAAACCCATTGGCCATTCGTCTAGTGGCCTGTAAAATTCCGCAGTGTGACAGCGCGATCAGCACTTAAAAGCCTGTCAACAGTGCCACTGAGCAGCTGAGCACCGAAATCAGCCAAAAGCGAAACTTTAGCTGAAGGAGTCGAGTCGAGTCGACTCGAGTTGTATGCAACAGCACTGCGGGCACACTCTTTTGTGTACTCGTATATGCCCTAGCACCGAAATCTTGAAAAGCAATTAGCAGGAGCTAAGCAAAGTAAATCTCAAACCGCAGCCGATGCCCAATTGTAATGCCACAAATAGTTGCTAGATGGCAGCCAACGAGATTCTAATGTGCAACAAAAAAAAAAACAAAAACATGCAGAGAGGAACAACAGAAGCGGGACTTATCAGCGCGGCAGCAGAAAGCAATTCTGCGGCTGATGGTTTCGCAGAAAATTACAACTTGCGGGTAAACAAAGTCAACTGCCCCAGACATGGCAATAGCATAGCATTCAGCAGCAGCAGCAGCAGCAGCAGCAGAAGCAGCAACAGCACCAGCAACAGCAACTCCAGCATATGCAAAGAGGAGAAAGAAGCAGCAAAATGAGCAGCAGCAGAAGTCAGAGACGTGTAGACATGGACTCCACTCAAGTTGAGACACACGCCAAAGCCCACGGGCCCCATGAGTTGTGCTCTGTACTCTGTGCTCTGTGTGTGTGTGTGTGTGTGTGTGTATGCGAATGTGTATGTGTACGTGTATGTGAATGTGGGTGCGCAATTATGCCGCCGCAACAACTGACTAACCATAAATTTTCTTATCAGTCCAAGTTGTAGCACAGGAGCGCAATCAAAAGACTTGTACAATTGAATTGATCGACGAAGAGTTAGAGAACTGGGGCGTGAAAGTGGTTAAGGATTTTAAATATTATTGACAGTGACTAACTTTTCAAGTTTTGTAAATTTTACCGCTAGAGAAATAGAGTTTTGCAGCTTTTTTCCATTTCTTAAAAGACGATTCTCGAAATCTACTTTGGATATGTATCTGCATGGACGATTCACTTCGGCGGAAGTCACTAGCTACCAAATTTGACGACTGAAGTCGGAGGATCATGTGTTCAGAGTTAAGGCTTAGCATTATACGGATACATTTTACTTCTTGGATAATAGGCCTTGGCCCCGAACAAAGTTTCCCTTATAATCCACAACTAGTCAAAGCAACAAAATAAACATCAAAGCAATCACTTATTGAATATTGTTTACATGTCAAAAACATCTTGAAAGAAGTACACACAGTTGAAAAATTTTAGTGATCAGCATTATATGGTATAAAGAGAAGAGTTTTAGTTAAAAATACGTGATAAGATGACAACAAAAAAGCATAATGATTACGAAGATACGAACATTGAGGAATTGGGAAGTTGCGATACGGTGCCCGTTGAGCATATGGATCTGTTGACCCATCGGGTGCGTTGCCGCAAGCTCGAGATCTTTCACTATGACGAAGAAGTGAGCTTTACGCCCAGCGATTACGGCGAGGAGGAGGAGCAGGAGCTTAGCTATCCTATCTGTGCGGATCACACTGACGATGTCGATCGCACCGTGGAGCTCGTTGGCGAATTGGACTGTCTGATACGATGCATTGAGCAAATGCAGTTAACGATTAGGCAACGCCAACAGGTACAGCAGCAAGAGCTGCTCGATATATCCACCGATCAGGAGGAAGTGGAGATGACCCCGAAGGAAATATCCACACCTGATCTTACAGACTTTCAGTACAAGCAGTGCCTCGAGCGGCCCGTGGTAGAGACACAGCTAATGAAACTGCAGCGCGAGCTGGATGAAGAGATCAAAGTGGACACACAACCCAGTCCCCTAAGCTGCGATGAGTTGTTGGAGGTTAGTCATCTGCAGAAAGCCCAGCATATGGATCAATGCAAAATCGACGAGATAGTCTGCAATTATCGAGTGTTGCGGCAAGTGTTGCGTACGTTGCACAATCAGGTCGCCCATCTAACTCCACAATTGGAGGAGTTGCACCACATGGCCGATGATTTTCACGATTGGAGCAAGCGTGTTGCCATGGAAATGCCTGTGTGCAAGGAACGCTATGAGCATCTGCTTCGGACAAAGCTCTCCAAGTCGGAGGCAGAGCGTGTGATTACTGCTCATAAATATAGATTAACAAAGGTCAACAAGAAGTTCCTTACACGCACGCAATTGCACTTCGATTTGCGCGATTTTGGCTTGGAGATCGATGAGATCGCCGAATATGCTGATGATCTGCGCCAGGATATTCTGCGACGCGCCAACTCCACTAAGAAGCGACACTAGTCGAACTGTGATTGCATAACAGATTCCATTATTTGTTTAATAAACATCAACAGGTTCAAATTCATTCGTTAAAATTCATTTTTGTCAGCATAGAATGTGTAGAATCTAGGCTATAGACATGATAAAAACTATCCAATAAGGCAAAGTATATATATCTATATCTATCTATCTATAAACCTAATAATAGTTGATCATATTTTTGGTTAATGCTCTCAAATAGGCTTTGCTATTGTAACACATACTTACTACTGCTGTTGGGCCCAGATTCGACCCGCGCTGCGCTCCTGGTGTGTGCAGCCGATGCTTAAAACTAAGACGCAAAACAGCAAACCACCAGCAGAAGGTTGTACATCATTTTGGACTTTATCAGCAGCAGCAACTTGGCAGCAGCGCGTGGGCAGCATCGAGCAAAATTCCTACGCCGCCAACGCTACACAGCAGCAACAGGCAGCAGGCAGCAGCAGCAACAACAGGCAGCAACAACAACTGCAATTGCAACTTAATTGAGGCTTGTCTATGCAACTTCTTCAAGTGTGTGTAAGCAAAGTAACTGCGGTTGCTCTGCATCCGTTTTAGTCTCTTGCTCACACACACACACACACACACACATATACACACACGGTCGCCAACAGCTACAACTAACTCTCCCCCTGTGCACTCCCCGTTCTATCAATCAATTGGTGGGTCTGCGTGCTTGGCGGGTTGCTTGTCGCCCGTTGCGAACTTGATGCCTCGCTGCCCCAGTGCCTTGATGCTCCACAGACGAGCGACCAGACAACGCCGCCAACAACAACAGCAACAAGAGCAACAACAACAACAATTACAATAACAGCAATAAGAACAACAATATCAGCCGCATAATAACGTACTGAGGGCGTTGAGGCAACAACATGCAACATTCTGGCAAGCCAGGCAGCAAAGGCAGGCAGGCAGTCAACCAACCAAACTAACCCAACAACCAACGAAGCAACCAGTCAGCTAGTCAGGCAGTCATCATCTAAGCTCTTTGCGGCTTATGCAGCTGCAAACAGCTACACTCCTCCTTCTCCTTCTCCTCCTCCTCATTCCATGCCTTGTGATAAGTCGTCCCCCTGTTTGTGGCAGCCATGGACAATTTAAGCTCATTCACTTGCCGCTGATTGCTGCTGGCGTTGTTAGTGCTGTTGCAAGTTGCTGCTGTTGGTGTTGGTGTTGGCTTGATTCGTAGTCTAGCAAATTCGCAAGTTCAAGTCCAAGTCCAATGTCGTAGGGTGCACACTTTTTCAAGACTTTAATACCCTCTCAGCGCATAGCCAAACTGTTTTGTAACACGAAATGCCATTAGTTGATCTTACTTGAAGCAAGTCCAAAGAAGAACAAGCAAACAGAGTTCGTCAGACGACTGTTTACTCAAAAATATCAGTGGTTTTTAAATATCCAATATCTTTTTGAAGAGTTTTAATACCTTTATTCAATCGTTCGTTGAGTTCAGTGATTCCTATTTAAGTTTTTAGATGATACAAAATGTAGTTTGGTTGAAATATTCTTCACCTCTAATAGAGTTCGCCAGATTCACTTGGATTCAAACACATTATGGGTATCCAGTTGATGTCATCAATTTATTTTATTTAATATATATTTTAAGAAATCTATAACATTTAAGACGATGATGTACCTTAATTGACTCAAAATGTTTTGAATATTAATATCACAAATAGTGTTGAATTATTAAATGAGTTCTTCTTGAAGAAACTATAAGTTTAGATCCGTGAACGAATAATAATAAAACATTTTGTTCAGCCATTTAATACAAATATTCTTTGAAGTTTGCTCGGGTAGAGTATGTTTAGCTGCGGCGTGCTTAAAGTAGCATTTCATTTTTGGCTTTGTTTGGTTTTTCAAAGCCGTAGTCAAAAAATTGCTTCTAGTGCTGGTAGAGCCACCACGAATCTGTTGGGAGGGGACTGGGGGCTGGAGGCTGGGTAGGGTTTACTCTGACTGCAATTTGCATTTCGCTCAGGCGTTTTGTCAAATGGGTAGCTGTTGCGTTGCTGCAACTTCAATGCCTCACGAATGTGGGTTAAACTCAGCTTAAAGCCACACCAACAACAACAACACAAATAATAATAAGCAGCAGGCTCAAGAATATTTCGGCCAAGTGGCCCGAAGAGACAACAAATTGTGCAACAACAACAACAAAAAGACGCGCATCTATATCATTGGCTTATATTGCTCCAATAATCAGTGTCATTAGATGCCACCAAATCAAATTGCAATTGCCATCTATTAGCTGATCTCGTATGCTCTATCCAACTAACCTCTAAACTGGATTTCATTGTCGCCCTGGGGGGGGAGTGGGTGGCCATCAGAACATCAGTGCATCATAGAAATTTTCTTGAAATTCACCAGACCAACGAATTCATCTCCTTAGCCCATTCTTCAGGATTCAAACAAAAGTTGATTTAACAAACAATAAAAATGTGCATTAACATTTACATTAGTTGAATACTTATAGTATGTAAGTACGTGTCTTTGATCCTGATTCATTTATACATCTTTCAAAAATGTAGAAACTATAAAAACACAAGGTTTTGCGGATGATACCCTGAGAAGTTTTTGTGTGCACAGAATGATATTAATTTATACTTTATCATGTCAGTCTATGCCAATTATCAGAACATCAGTGCATCATAGAGATTCTCTAGAAATTCACCAGACAAAATCGCCAAATGCGCAACGAATTCATCTGCTTAGCAGGATTCAAACAAAAGTTGATTTAACAAACAATAAATGTGGATTAACATTTACATAAGTTGGATACTTATAGTATGTATGTACGTGTCTTTGATCCTGATTCATTTATACATCTTTCAAATATGAAGAAACTATAAAAACACAAGGTTTTGTGGTTGATTCCCTGAGAAGTTTTTGTATGCACAGAATGATATTATTTTATACTTTATCATGTCAGTCTATGCCAATTACTTATTTGCCTACTGTTTGTCTGTGTTGTCACTCGTCTGTATATTATTGTGATGTTTAAGCTACATTGTTGTAAAGTTTCATTAAAATCTATTCAGTAGTTTTTGCGCGAAAGAGTAACAAACATGTTTCAAACTGCCAAACAAATAATATAACTATGATTAATAAAATGTTGTTCCTTATCTGTTTCCCCTGCTTATTCTATTTTTAGTCGCCATACCTGTTCCATTATCTATTTTAACTGTCATTTTACACTTTCAGCTTATTAACATTCTTTGCTGTTTGACTCCTTTAAGTAATTCTCTTCTGCATCAACAAGTTTACAAGTAGATTCTCCAAACTGTTCACATTGGCTGGAAACGGGTTAAAAGTGTGGTTAAGGAACGATTGAGCTGCACTTATGAGAGATTTTTGGTGAATCTTGTCGAAATCGTTAAAGTGGCGTCTTGCATGTCAAATGCTCATTTGCTCAACTCTCTGGCGTTCTGTGCCGTTTGCTTGGCTGTCATTATGTAATGGCTGCACACTACAGCCAACAACAGCAACAACAACAACTGCATTGAATGTTGTGTCTGTTGTTGTTGGTTGGCTGGTTGCGTAGTTAGATGTTTTGGTCTTGGACTCGTCATTTGTCTTGTGGCTTATGGGAACAAAAAAAGTGTCCTGGGCTCACGCTCAGAACACACAGCAACAGCAACAACAACAACAACATCAACAAACAAGCAACGACAATAATGACGCACACATTGCAAAAAAAAGAAGAAGAAAACGCTTTGTTGTTGTTGATTTATTATGGTTACATCTAATTAAAACGGTTCCACAGTGCTGTGGCAGAGCAGCACGAGCAGCAGGCCAAGACTTAAAATGGTTTGACGTAATGAAGCTAAATGTTCCGCGCTATGGCCAATTGCTATTGGCCATAACACATGGATAGATAGCTTAAAAAGATGATGCCTCGCTGACTTCCAAGCTCAATTCTGTTCTCTATTCTGCTCTATTCTATTCCATTCTATTTCTTTGGCTTTGACTTAAACTTTGGTCTCGAGACTGTTTAGTGTGTGTTCGTGTGTGTTCGTGTGTGTTTGTGTGTGTTTGTGTGTGTGTGTGTGGAGTGTGCAACACTGTTGTCGCAGTCAATTAAGCCAAACGTTAAAAGGCCGCAAATAAATGACAAATGACGTGTCTCATCTTCACTCCAAAACGCCAACCAGCTTAAATGCCTCTTTTTGGCCAATAAATACCCTGCAATAAGCATTCCTATCGCTGTAGGATGACATTGCAGTTGCACTTGCTTCAACATTACATATATATATATATATATATATATATATATATATATATTAATTAAATATGATTTTGGTTACATTACAACATTAAGCCATTCTCGAAGACTCTTTAAATAAACGCTTAAGTAAAAAAATGTTAAAAACTAAATTGGTTATAGATATTGAAACCCAATCTCTTAAAGTAAACCTTTGATTGCTTCAACTAAATCTCAAGAAACAATAACTTTCTTATTTGTATATTAGATTTCTTAGTTATGAAATAGAGTTAACAACGAATCTGCAATATATAAACACATCGAGAGTATTTAGTTTATATTTTTATATACAGTTTGAAGAAAATATATATTAAAACTTCACCCAATCAAAAGATGTTTTTAATAAAGGTAAAAATGCAATACAATTCGTATTTTAAATTAAATAAAATTATTTTGAAATCTGAAAATGTTTGATAACATATTTAAACAATCGTAAGTTATATCCCTAATATTAGAGCTGGAAACTGTTTAATAATTATTCTCACAAATTCGTGTTATTAGCCATTTAAATATTTCTAACTTACAGTAATTGAAATAAGTACAGGGTATACGAAAAACGTATGTGTAGGCCATTTGGCGTTCGTGACTCGAATGGTCGGGGCTTGCAACACACTCGTAGCCATATAATTCCCAACACAGAAATATCGCACAACAAGTGCAAATGCAATTAGTTCCATGCATTATTTGTTTAAGCGAATGCCGACACACACACACACACACACACACACACACACACACACACACAGACATACGCATGCTCAGACACATGCATACGGACAGACAGCAGACAAACATCGATGAGTGATTTTTTCTGTGGAACTTGCAACAAGTAGTCGCGACTGTTCGGCCTGTTTGTGGTATCAGTTTGCTGCCTTATAATTGCCCAGATTTTTTCATCCATATTTGGTTTAACCAGCTAATTAAGATTTCTCAAATGTTTTCCTCAAGTCAAGCCAACAACAGCAGCAGCTGCATCCTAGCCGTTTTTTTCTCACTGCGTGCGTATATCGATAATTGCCAATCGATAAATGATCACAATTAGCCTACATTGTTTTGCATAAATACCATAAATAAAATTGTTGCCTGCTCAATGGCATTGCCATACCAAAAATGCGCCCTTTATATGCTACTTTTACCTCATTTTTTTGCTGCATACTTTTTGGCTGCTATTTAAATAATAACTCAACTTGACAGTCAAACACTAAATAATTTGCCTTCAGCTGGTAGCAACAAAATAAATGTAGTAAAAAACATTGTGCTTGTAAGTATGTGTGAGTGTGTTTGTGTGTGTGTACGCGTATAGTGCATATGCTTCATATCTCCGGTGTTTCTCAACCGATTTCAATTAAAAATTTCACAGATTACATCAGAAATCTGGAGTCTCTAGCATACGGACGTACAAATGGACAGACGGTCATGGCTATATCGACTTGTCTGTTGATGCTGATCAAGAATATATATATTATATATATACTTTATGGGGTCGGAGATGCTTCCTTCTGTCTGTTACATTTTACTTTTGCACAAAACCATTTTATCTAAAAGAATAATATATATAAAAAGAGGAAATCATTAACACAATAAAGCAGTAAAAAGAAAAATATAACAAATAATATGTAAAGTTGTATAATTCTATCGAATTGCAGTAAACTTATAGAGATAAAGAGCATGATTTCTGGCTCCTTATGTACCTTAAAGTAATGCTTAGTTAATAAAAGGGTTTGGCGTTTTGGAAGGATTTTTGTCAGAGCGGCACAAGTTCGAAAAACAATTGAAAACACACCAACAATAAATGGTTTTTTTCAGTATTTATTTCTTAATTGTTTTATTGCATTACTAGTGGGATTTGCCCTCTTGTCCACCCCGGATTCGATTCCTTCTCGTTCGTTTCGTTAACTCGCTACCCGTAGGGTAGCATAATAAAAATGCTGCCATGACACGAAGATACCAAAAGGCGCGATTACATTTCTGATTAAATTACCAGAAATTGGGAAAACAAATCAAAATAAAGCTTTAATTGCATCATTGGAGTCGAACCCGGCTTGCTACGCACGAGAGCCAGAACTGCATCCGGTACGCCACTCCACTTTTGATGGGTTTAATTAAATAAAGTATACGCAACAAATTTGAATGTCTCATTGAAATGTGTTTATTGTTTTCGTTTCTTTGTGTTGCACTCTATTGGTTATATATTGTTTTTTGTTCTTTTCGATTGTTTTCTTAAGTTTCGAATGCTAAAATAAATGCTTTACAATTATAATGACAATTTTTAGGGGTTGATGTTTTTGTTGTTGCTGCTGTTGTTGTTGTTGTTTCAAGTAATACATACACTCGGATTATTGCACGCCCTTAAAAATCGAACATCGAGAGTAAAAACATAGGAGGGAATTTATTGACTATATGTAACTACAGGTAAACCCATTGATCGTATGGCAAACATAACGTAAGATATTTTAGGTATATATATGTATGTATATATATATATATAGGGTGTATTACAAACGAACAGAAACTACAACAGGAGCAACATAAGGCACAAAACCACAAATTTATAACTTAAGTAAATGTTAAAATACTATAACTAAAATGTATAATTAAAAAAAGAAAAGAAAACAATACAATACAATCCGCAAATAAAATGTAAATAGATAATACACAAACGATATGTAAGGATATAGCTGCTAACGCTAGATAATACACGAATACACAGAATTTACATAGTAATCAGAAAAAAAAATATGTATATATATAATTATAACTATAAGAGCATAACATATAAAACATATATGTATGTGCACGTGTATATATATATAAAAGTATCTATACATGTATAGGAGCAAATAGTTTTTTTTTTGTTTCTTGATTATGTCTCTGTTAGCCTATTACTATATAATACAATAAAAGAAGAGTAGTAGTAATAGTTGTCGGAGCTAAAAAAAAATAGTCAAAACCTGACACTTAAGATTAAACGCTCTGTTGTTTTGGTCTAATTGGCGGCATTAACACGTTTATGGCTAACGAGGGTGCGCTTTAGGATGGAAAGGATGTTTCCTCTTTTCCCATTCCCAATCCCATTCTCGACTCGGCGCTGTTGTTGTTAATGTTTGGTAATGCATATGCCAAACTTGGAAGACAAATCACATCCAGCACATCACAGGCAGATTATATTTTGTTAACGTATATAACTATATACACATATGTATCTGTATGCGTATACTATAAGCTTATTATAATGTCTTATAATGTACATAAATATCAGTGTAGCAAACAGTAAATTGGCTTTCATATGTATATATGCATATACTCCATCTCTTTTTGTTTCTGTATCCTTCCAATCTTTTTTCCTCTCTATTTCGCACTGGTTTATCAGATGCCTGTTTCGGCAATGCCTTCGTCATCTGTGTAAAGAAAATCAGAAGAGAATTCATTTAGAAACACATTTTGAATATATAACATTTTTTTTTGTTTCTTCTAAATTTCACTTAAAATAATCACATTTAATGTTTAGTTCTTTTAACATGCCCCGTGTTAGTTGCAAGCGTGTGCGTGTTCGTGTGTGTGTGTGTATGGATTTGTGGGTGTGCGGGTATTAGTTAGGCTATAATTTACACTACACTACAAGTAAAAGTCTCAAAGTGCGCATATAGACAACAAGAAGCGTTAGAAATATTTTTTGGTTTGGTTTGGTTAGCAAATGTTAGCAAAAACCAAAAAAAAACTAAGCAACTACAATTAAAAATGCGCTTGTTGTTGTAGCCATTGCTGTTTGTTTGTTTGTTGTTGTTGCGTGGGAGCGTGCACATTGTTGTTGTTGTTGTTGTTGATGTGTTGTTGTTTATGGTACAAACCTAAAAGCGGACTCTTATCAATACCATCACCATCCTCATCCTCAGTGTCTGTGTCTGATTGAGTGCTAGTGCAAATGTTTGTTGTTGTTGATGTTGTTGTTGTTGTAGCTGCTGCTGCTGTTGCTGTTGCTGTTGCATCCTGACTGTCGACTGAGTTGCTGCTATTACTGCTGCTGCTACTGCTGCTGGACAAAGTTGCTGTTGTCTCATTGTTTAATGGCTGCTGATCATCATCATCGTCATCGTCATCAGGTTCATCAATGTCATCAACGTCATCATCATCGTCATCAAGATCTTGGTGGTGGTGCTGCTGCAGCTCCAGTTCCATCTCCAGCTCTCTGTCCAGCTCCTCGGCAAGGGCCAATGAGGCACGCAGCGGCGTTGCTTGCAACGTGGTGCCTTCAGCCAGCGATTGCTTGGGGCGCTCTAAGTAAATTTTAGTCACTGAATTCGTGAGTTGCAAAATTTTTTTGGTGAAGGCAATTTTATTTTAAATAATTTTTATTTTTTTTGGCAGCAGCAGTTGAGAGCAGTGTGTGTGAGGTGTTATATAAGTGTGTGTGTGTGAGTGTGTTTGATATGCAAATTGTATTTGTGTTGGTGTGTGTGTGTGAAAAAAGAGAAGAAAGTCATTAAATTATAATAAATTGTTTGGTTAGTGACAATAAAATTCATTTTGTATATGTAGAAATAGCTGCAAACCAAAAAGTTATTGATTTATATATGTATTTGTGAATGTTTGTGTGTATGTTTGTTTGTTTTGTTGTTGTAGTATTATATATATATATATATATATATATATATATATTTAACATATACTTCATATATACAGTGATCGCTTGAAAAATCATCCCCTTGAAACAGATCAAGTAAAGAGAATATAGTTAATTGATAATTTAAACTACTATTTAAGTTGAATTTTGAAGCGATCTCTGTTGCTGTTTTTGTAGTAGAGTGTATGGAACTTAAGTTAGTTAGTCAACAGAAGTTAAACGCTTGTATTTAAGAGTAGCAGCAGCCACGGCGACGTCCACCAAAACTAACAATTACTTGGAAGAGATAATGCGAGTGGGAGGTGTGGCGTGGGGGGGAGTGGGTGGTGGTAGGGAACAGGCTATAACGTTACCAACTTACCCTCATAACCCTCATTCTCACGCAGCTCGTGAGAATCGGCCAGCAGATGTTCCTTGCCCTCAAGAACAGCCAGCAGGCATTGATGTATGCACACATATTGTTGCTCCGTTTGCACCATAAAAACGCGCTCTATACAACATAAAACAAGGAGAAGATATATATTTAAGCATATATAAAATTAAAACATATATGTGTGTGTGTATATACCCTTGCGCATGGCAAACACAATGCCAAAAATATCCACATAGTCGGACTTGTTGATGTGCTGCAAGATGCGATCCAGTGCTATGAATGTGCCCGATCTTCCAACGCCGGCGCTACAATGCACGATAATGGGTCGCATATCTGTGCCGATGACGTCCCGGAACGCGCGTACAAACCGAACCAAAGACTGAGGGGGCTCCGGCACACCGAAGTCTGGCCAAGTTGTGAAGTGAAAATGCCGCATAATACGCGATTCGCAGTTCTACAAAACAAGAAATCGGATTAAAACTTCTGCCTGTTCCAAGTCGAAACGGATTTGAAATGGATTCACATTTCGATAGTTCGAGAACAACTTACCCTAGAGACCATAAACTCGGCTATGGACCAGTCCCGAAAGTGCGTATCGGTTATTAGCTGCACTTTGATATCACCGTAGAAGATGGGCACACGGTCAATGGGCCAGTATTGATCGCACTTCTCGCGCCCCTTCTCAAAGCAGCGTGTCAGCATGACAATGGCACGCGAATTGCTCTCCCAGCACATGCGCCAGAACTCCTCGCGTGTGGAGTGCAATGGTCCCTGGGTGACGATGAATTCGCGTGGCGAATTGTGGCCCGGCATGTAATTGGCATTGATATAATCGGAGCCGTCGTCATCGTCGACGGGCTGGAGCTTGAACCTCGAATGATCGTATGGCAGGATGTTGGTAAAACGATTCTTTGGCCGATTGCAGGGCAGATCGGCGAAGCTGCAGGCCTGATCGCGACCCACATGCTTCAGTTCATCGAATTCCTCGCTGAAACGAAAGTCCGAATCGGCAGCCATCAAGCGATAATGTTCCGCAAAGTCCTTCACATGAATGGGACGATTGGGCGCTATATAACCGTCTGGCAACGCTGTCAGCTCATCCTGCATTCGTGCCAGCTTATTCGCCGTGCGTCGCATGCTATGGCATCGATAGCGATAGTAGCCAACAACAACGGCTGCACAGAGCACAAACAGAGCAATGGCTAAAGAGCTGGCCAGCCAGAGGACATCATCGCGATCAGTGGTTATGGGCTCACTGTACACCGTATCCGTAAACTTATCCTCATCGGTAAAGGCGCGCACCTTAATGCGATACGTTGTCGCCGATTTGAGCGGACCATTGCAATAACCGGGCCGATGTTTCTCACAGCCAGCAGTGCCAATGGTGAAGTCTTCAATGCCCACGCTTCTTAGGGTGCCGTTGGCAAAGGGATTGAACGGTTCAATGGCCTGATAAGGCAGCCAGACGGTGTACGATTGCACATCCTGCCAGCTGGGCATCTCCAAGCCGGACGCATTCTTGCCCACATCCTCGGCCACAATGATAGTATACCAACGCACCAAGCCATGCGCATTCGAGAAATAGCTTTGCCGGAAACGTATCTGTATCGTTGTGCTGCTGTGCCCCATCGCGATGGGCATAACGTGCGCCAGTGGTGCGGGTGGTGCCAATATGGGCATCAGTTGACGATGCTCACGCTCCAGCCCGTAGCCATAGCCCAGCGCCGACTTGGCCTGAATGCGAAAGACATAACTATTGCCAGGCACGAGACCCTCAATGCGTGCCTGTGTTGCATTCGGTGGTAGCTCGTAGCTGCTGGCATCCACCACATCGTCCGCATTCTGGCAACTAATGCGATAATGCTCGATCGGACCATGATGCTCACGTGCGGCCAGCTGCCACTCAAAGCTTATCTCGCCGGGCTGCACATCGTTCGGCTGGAAATATTCGACGCGCCCGGGTGCTGCGGGCAGCGTTTGACAGCTGGCCGAGATGGGAGCACTGGTGCGCATCATGGCGCCACCTGATTCACTGCCCGCTCTTACCGAGACGGTGAATGTGTAATTGTGATATGGCTGCAATCGCTGCAACGTCAGCTGCGTTTGCGTTGTATAATTCTGCAGCAGCTGGGGCGCTTCCTCGTCCGCGCTCAGATACTGCAGCTCAAAGTCCGCGTATTCACCGGTGGGCGGTGTCCAGCGTAGCGTGATCTCCTTGGCGTCCACTTGCGTGGCTTGCAGCTCGCCAATGGGCAGCGGGTGCAAGCGATAGAGACGCTGTATGGGCAGACTGGCGACGCCACCGCTTACTGTCCAAACGGTTATGTTGTAAAGACGACCGGGCGTTAGGCCCGTAAAGCTTAGCTTGCGTTCCGTATCATTGGACAGCTTCTCCTTGTCCTTGATCAAAGGATCGCCCAGCGAGAAACGATAGATATCGAAACGCGTACTTGACGCTGGTGTCGGAGTGTAATTCAAAGTGATGCTATTGCTTTCTTCATTGTTTACTATCGCCTCCGTCTGCTGTTCCATGGCATTCGAGATGAACACATCCGATTGGATGAGCGGCATTGTTCGCGTCGAGAGATGTGTGGTGCCCGATCGAATGGCATTTGAACTTGCCTGCACCTCAAACTTGTATTGGCGACCCGGCTCCAAATCGTCAATGGGTATGCGAACACTGGGCGAGTTGACTGTTTTGGGGTAGAGAAAAACCAATATTTTGGTTTGAGTCAACATTTAACATCATACATTTGAAGTGATACTACTTGACGTTATAGCTACATATAACAACTTCAAATGTTATCGTTATTATACGATATACTTACGATCTTCGGGCAGCTGTGTCACATTCTTGTACTCCACGAGCTGTGGCGAATCTGTAGCCCAATATTTGATGGTATAGTAATCAACGTGACCATCCGGACGGGGCCACTCGAGCGTGAGATTACGTGAATCAACCAGCGGCACCACATTCGAAACGGGCTGCGGTGGCATTGTTATGTTAAGCTCCAATGGTGCGGGACTCTCGACGCCAAAGCTCAAGCTGTTCACCTGCACCAGATAACGTTCGCCATAGTGCATGTCCTCGATGCGCGCCTGTGGCTCATGGACATTGGGCAAACGTTGCCAGATGGAGGCAGCTGTGCGATAACGCACAGCATATTCACTGTAGTCGCTGCCCTCCGGCGGCTGCCAATTCAATAGCACAAGATTTGTGTTCACTGTGCGTTGGGTAAGATTTCGCGGCGGCCTGGGAACTATTAGAAAAAAGCTGATTAGATTTGGGAATTGATTTGACAGAAAGACAGAAACACTTACAGACTGCCTGAAAATACGTATGTGGTTCACTGCGCATGTCATGACTTATGGCATAAACCTTGAGTTCATAGCCAGCGCCTGGATGCAAATACTTAATGATTAGGTTGGTACGATTCGTGCTTATTGTGCGCTCCTCGTTGGTCCCGTTGCGACGATAGTGGACTTCATAACGATCCTGCTGTGAATTGACATCACTTCGCCAACTGACGTTCAAACCTTGCTCTATGCTCCGCAACTCCTGTATGATGGGCGCTGCGGGCCGTGTATCGCGTGTGAGGCTGCTTCCATTCGAGCTGATGCCTTTAGAAAGGGCTTGCACTTCGATGTGATAGCGTCGTCCCGGCAGCAATCCATCGAGCTTGTATTCCGTTTGTTGTGTTTGGGAAGCTGTCGATGCCGCATCCGTATCATTGCCCTTTTCATGGTAGCTAAAATCAATGAAAAATAATCGGTTGGAATTAGATAGGTCTATCTAAGAGAATTTTGCACCTTCGACTTACCTAATGCGATAGCTATCCTGTTTGCTTGATTCAGCTGGCTCCCAGGACAAGTGCATCGCATTGCTGCGATCATCTAGGTAGCCACGCAAGCTTCTCACCGGACGTGGCCTCAATGTAATGTCAGCGCTCGCTGGCCACGAGTTCACATTGTCCGATATGGTCTTGACCACAACATCATAGCTCTTGCCTGGCTCAAGGATCTCGGGATAGTCGAAGTATACGCTGCTCGCCTCGGTGCGTGGCACAGTGAACACTCGTCGGGATATCGAGATCTGAAAGCTATCGTACTCACTGTACGTCCGCGGTGGCTCCCAGCGCACACGGAACTTGCTGGTGGTTGTGTAGCGTGGATCAAAGCTAACGTTTAGTGGTCGCTCCGGCACGGTCAAATAGCGTGCGGTCGTCGGCACCGAGGTCTCGTTCTCGGACACAGTCTGCACGGAAATATTGTAGGCGCGACCAGGAACGAGACCTTTAAAGGCCGCCTGTGCCGGGCCGGGAGGCTCACCCTCGCGCTCCACATACAGCACACTCTCGATGGCATCGTCGGGTGTGATGGAGACTTTGTAATGGGTGTAGAGTCCCGCCGGATACGGCGGTTGCCAGAGCACTAGAAGCGTGGTCTCGTTGCGGAACCACACAATGAATTTGCCAGGCGTATTGGGCTCTGCATGGGACGTTGGGAGTTACAAATTATGCTTTACTACTCTGGACAGCTAATGACTGCACAAGGATACATTGGATTGAGTGAGAGGATTAATCGGGTAAGTGGGTTTGAAAGTGGGTTGTTAGCACTGGTTAATAAGATACGTAATAAGCACCAACAAACAACAACTGCGAAATAAAGACGCAACACACCGAGGCACAGTGATTCCCAAGACGAGCAAAACCACATGGAAGAACTAAGAACATTTAAAATGATATTGAAACCAATGGGGAAAAGGAAAAATCATTTAAGAATGAATAAAGCGGAAGAGTCTATCTTAGAAACAGAGTTAAGTCAATGATGAAAGAAAAAACCTTTCAGAAAATGTATTTTTAAAGATCGAGCATACAAAAAATATATATGTGGTTTTGTCTCGAGTGAGGAAGCACTGTGCAAGCATTATGAATACTCGTACATATACTTATTTATTAGCGAACAAAAGCATCAACTGGGAGACAACAATATTATGAAGATTCTTAAAGTTACCTTTAATAAATCGTTTGCTTCAGATCAACGAGACAAAAGAGAGTGCAGAGGGAGAGAGAGATAGAGAGTTTCTGTGTTAGTAGCCACCACCACAACCAATAAGGAGAAACTGAGTTTAGTTTAGATTAAGGAAGTTTTTCTTTTTTGTTTTTAACCATTTAAACGAACGACTTAGTTTAGAAATTGCAGCGACGATTGGGTCTGCGTGTGCCCGGGGGCCGGGACTTACTTGTGGTAAAATTGCGACTGGTATAGGCCACGGATTCCTTGCCCTGATATATGGTATAGGCCTGCACCTGATACGTGCCACCCGGTGTTAGCTCCTTGGCCGACAACTGCAGCGTATCGTTGCCGGCCAATAGATAGCTGCGATTATATTCACCATGCGGCGGTTCCGTTAAGCCCATTACCTTTATCTTGAAGCCCGAATATTTGCCTGTGCTTGGCGGTTTCCATGTGATGAACGCACTTTTGCTGGAACGCAACTGCACGCTGAGATTATCGGGTGGATCCGGAGCTAAAATAAGTAAAACAACAAGTTGTAGCATAGAATAAACAAAAGTCAAAACTATCTCTATACCTGTTGTTATATTCACCGTCCAGGTGAGAAGTTCGCGATGCGTAGAATTCGTGTAGTACAACCAGAAGTTGTATTCGCTGCCAGGCAGCACTCGCGACAATTTGATATCCTGTCCAATTTCGCTGGCAGGAATTGTGGTATTCGGTTCCGGATAACCAAATGGTGGACTGTAATCGATGCGATAAAATGCATTATCATTGCTGCTCGCATTCGGCACACTGATGACTAAATCGGCGCCATTAGCCTGCAACAAAGAGAGAGAGCGACAGCAGGGATGAAAACTTTAATAGTTAGTTGACGTTGACGTTGCGTTCCGTTAATTGTTTATTTAATGATAGTTGTGCTGCTGACCACATCGAAAGTGGCTCACAGTTTGTACACAGTTGTAAAACTATGACTGTACCCATATATTTTTGAAATAGTTAAGCTGCCACTTTAGCTGCTTCCCCCTTAACTGATAAGACATTGAACAACTAATTTGTGTTTTACACCAATAATTGTTGATTCCGATGATGAGATAACATTTATAGATGACTAATCCATTCCATACAACATTGTCATATATAAGCTCAAAGTCTTTTAGTTTGTTGTTAATAATATTAAACATCATTCTAAAGCATAGTGTTTTGTTTTGCAATGTCTGCAATCAATATTTAAATTTTTTTTTTGATTAATGATCAAAGAAAAATGATCAAGATATAAGGTCTAACCGTTTGAAAATCATTTTTAGACCAACTAATATGAAATCTTTTCACGCAATTGCTTAAACTAACGTTCTCAGAGAAATATACTGTGAAAACTTTTCTCTGGTTAACTGTTGTCGCAAAGGTCGTTCATTGAAAGTTAAAAAGTAGTTGAAAAATTAGCACCGAAACGATACAAAAACGATTTAAGAGTATAACAAGTAAGGCTGGCAATATTTGGCATGCTAAATATACCACTTGCGAAGCTTAGTCAAAATGATTTGAAGCGTAAAATTGTACATGTGATGGGACAATTAGAATTCGCATTCAAATTGAAAAACAACCACAAACTAAAGCTCGATAGCTCGAAAACTGGCTAAAGAAACTCAGCTGATCAAAAATATATAACACAATAAATATGAACTTTTTAGCTGTATACAAATAGTTATCTAAACTAAATCGAGTTTCAAACAGCTTAGTTTAGTATACTAACAACACGTTTTCTGAGTTTTAAAGATGAGTTGATTATTCTTTTTTGCTGCTGGCAACATTGTGTACACGTTTGGTTTGTGTCTTTGCTATAAACATGTATCTGAATTGATTATGTATTGTGTTTAGATTTGTTTAGATCTTCTATGGCCTTGCCTATGAGAAACAAGTAATGATGTATTTATTTTTATATATCAAGTTCGACAACAATGTGTTAAGTTTTATAACAGAGATCGTATTATAATTTACAATGTTAAATTGGCAATAAGTCAGTAGTAGTTAAGTCTTTAGGGGGGAGAGGGAGAAAATACGTTCAAGTACATGTGATTATATAATTTATCAAGATATTTCTTTTAGCACATCAAATGTTAATGAAGCGGGGAGCTGAGTAAAACCTGACTCGATAATTAAATGCATATTTAATACAATGTTCATTCAAAACTGCGCAGATCATTTGCCACGTAATATACTCAGAGAGAGAGAGAGAGAGAGAGAGCGAGAGTGAGACAGTGGGAGAGAGGAGTTAATGAGTGATTTTATCGTAGGAGACGCGTGCATGTAATTTAGCCTTAAAGCTTTGAAGTACACTTTGAATGTAATGAGTAGTTTCCCAAGCTTGAAATTTAAACGAGCAGCAGTTAAGCGGAAAGCGGAAAATTACAATGGAAAGCGAAATTGATTTTTTTTTTGTTTTTTGTGCCAACTTTTAATATGAAATATGAATTAAGTCACTAATTCAAATTGTTGGTTTGCACTTTTTGTTATTGTTGTTGCATGTGACATGCGAACAATAGAAACGATAACGGAAGTGCATTTTTTGTTTGATTTCATTTTGGTTGTTTGTGGATTTTTTTTATAGTTGATTTTGTTAAAGCCCTTTTCTTACTCTAATTGTCCCATTACATGCATAATTTAAAGCTTCAAATCATTTTGACTAAGCAGCGACAGTTAAATTAGAATAGAATTACTCACAAGCTTACCATCCTAATTACAAGGTAAGCACTTTGGAAGGCATGATAAAAAAAAAGTTGTTTTGCCGTAATTGCAACTAGACATTTAATGTCGCACAAGCAATGAATTGACAATCTAATGCAACTTATTTTGATTTGTTCGTAAAGTAGAACTAACGGTGTTGAATCTGTATGAAAAAGAATCAGTGTATATGTATTCGCATTTGATTCATCCTGATCACTTTTGGGATTATAGTAATTTAACTAATTTAGCGAACTTTGATCATTCTCGAATGGTTTTTGAATGATTTTGATCTAACTTATATTGAGTCAAACTTATATTGAGTCAAAGCAAATGGATTAAGTGCAGATTTAAAATATTGTCAATACAGCAATGTTATTTGCTCCTATTTACGCTCCATTAACCCAATATTTACATAGACGACTTACAAGGTGTTAAAACTTATCATTGTCATTGACTTAACTGATTGGCATTGGCATGTTAAATAAAATAAAAAGCCATTAAAATCAATTTGTGATATATTTTTAAGTTATGGAAATTTCAATTTTACATTGTACTTAAGTATTTGAAATCAAATGCGTATTTTTGAGTGTGACATTTGAGAGCTAAAATATATATATATATATATATCTATAAATGTATTGTAGGTCTTGTGGGCGTCTATTTGGAGGAGAAAGGGGGTGAATGCTATTTATAAAGCACTTGCGATTGACATTGCGCACTTATCTGATCTGCAGTTGTTTACTTTAGGCTGTCTGCCTTTCACTTTCCGTTTTATGAATGTTTTTGGCTTTTAGTTTTGTTTTGGGTCTTGTGTGCGACTGCACCACGCATGCATATATGCATGTAGCAATCAGCTTGTGTCAGTCAGCACAACTCAGCAGCTTGGCAATCGTTTGGCATAAACGAAGCGTTGACCTTGTCCGCTCATTACAAATGCAATTCTCGCCTTGTCCGTCTGTCCGCCTGTCTGTCGTCACCCATGGGCAACTGCAGCCTATTGCAACTGCTACTGCTGCTGCTAGTAGCTGCAATTAGTTATGGGATCTACAAAAACAACAAACAACTGAAACCGAAACACACGAGGTCATGAACCAATCAAATGAGCCCCCTTTCTACCACTTCTTTCTCTTGCAACCCCAAAAAAAAATATTATAAATAGCATATGAAAGCCGAGCAGCCAATGTCATGCACTGTTTTATGATATTGGTAATGATCTTGATCATCATCATCAGCATTATCATCATCATTATCATCATCGTTATCATGTTCATGTTGAATATGATCTGGGGCTCAATTTGGCAGCGGCGGGGCCTAAAATAATTCCATGACGCGTTGATTTCCTGACCATGCGCCGCGCCGCTACTTTAATAATTTGTAATAATTACAAAACTAAACAAAACATTTTTTAAACACCAACACACAAAAGAGCATATATGTATATGTATGTAACATAATATTGTGGAATATTTAAATACTCTTTAATTACTGTTGCGGCAAAGTAAGGCAATAAATGAAATTAATATTTGGGTTGAATGCTGAGAAACAAATAAGTAAGTAGTAAGTAAGTAGTAAGTAATTAGTAAGTAGTAAGAAGTAAGTAAGAACTAAGTAAGTAGTAAGTAAGTGGTAAGTAAGTAGTAAGTAATTAGTAAGTAATTAGTAAGTAAGTAGTAATTAGTAAGTAGTAAGTAGTAAGTAGTAAGTAGTAAGTAGTAAGTAGTAAGTAGTAAGTAGTAAGTAGTAAGTAGTAAGTAGTAAGTAGTAAGTAAGAAAGTAGTAAGTAGTAAGTAAGTAGTAAGTAAGTAGTAAATAAGTAGTAAGTAAGTAGTAAGTAAGTAGTAAGTAGTAAGTAAGTAGTAAGTAAGAAGTAAGTAAGAAGTAAGGAAGGAAAGATAACTTGAACCCTAAATATCGAACTTAAATATTTTTGGTGTTTCTTTACCGGAATTCAAAGTTTTGAACGTTGAAAATTGAACAAATTCAAGATTTTTTTGATGTCGATACAATGTGAATATCGTAAACAGGAAGAGTTATCGATATGCTGAAACAAACTTGTTTTCTATGACTTAGGAGAGTTTGTATTCCAAATCTGTAATCTTAGTTAGGCTATATCGACTCGTCTGTTGATGCTGATCATGAATAAATATATCCGTACACAAATGCTTTATGAGATCGAAGGAGTGTTCTCTCTTTTGTCACCAGGTTCAGCGGTATAAAAGTAATGAAACTTTAGATAAATGAATTTTAAAAATAATGTTGCTAGAAATTACATAATCTACCTCAATAGCAAAGTAAAAATAATTTTTAAGAATTATTTCCGTCAAAATTTCTATCTTCTTCTTTTGATCGTCTTCTTTTACGACAAAGGGCAACCTTGATTACAGAAACTGAAGAAGTTGCCATTATCTAGGCACTACTCTAAGTGGGTTGCATCTCAATCATCATGTTGCGCTGCTCGTGACCCAATCAGATTGCCTTACTTAATGGCAGGGTATATACGCAAAAAAATAAGTCGTCTGCATTAGTTGTAGGCACAGAAACAAAAAAAAAAACGGTCAGGTGCGCCATGTGGGTCGGCGGGGTGCCAGTTGTCATGGAAGGAGGGGCGTGTTGGGGGGGTTGAAGACAAGTGGGGCCGGTCGCTTAAGCCATGTGTTATATGTTGTGTGTGTGTGTGTGTGATTTATAAAACGTTGTTGGTTTTTGCTAATTATTTATATGGCAGCTGCCGAAACCTGTTAGGTGAGCGCCAAGTTTCTTATTTATTTAGTCTCTTTTTGTTCAACTTTTATTAAATGACTTATTTGTTGTTATTGTTGTTGTTCGTTGGTTGTATTTTTATTCATATTCGGTATTCAATAAACAAATTGGCATTTTGGTATCGGGGCGCTGAATGTGAGTAAATATGAATAAACAATTTGCAATTGAATTCGTGCAACTAAAAGCCGCAACCCAACAAAATTGTTCAACGTTTAGTTTTCTTTTTATGTTTTAACTTGGCCCAGTTTCGGTTTTGTATACACTTGTGATTTATCATTATTAAATGCCAAAAGAGGGTATGATACTCGACCAATATTGTAGCTCGATAGATTGTTTAAAAGCAGTTAGTTGTAACTATTGGTTCTGGCTTAAGAGTAAAGGGTATTAACGGGTCGATTGTGTTTGTTGAGCTGTGGTTAAAGGCCGCCGCAATTAACACTAATTAATGCAGAGGTTGATTGGCTGATCCCGTCGCTGCTTGCAGCTAATGTAAAAGCGTTATAGCCATATAGTCTACTATCATATGTATTTACGATCAATCGGTCGGTGGCCAAGTTGCACGATACTTGTAATTATATAACACCCAATCATCAACAGATCCACGTGTTTGGTTTGGCGCAATGCAATTGGCCAATTAGCTGCTGCTACAGCTACGGGCCATATCCATATATATACATATATGTACGAACAATTTGCGGCCTATTAAGCGCCAAAAACCTGAATAAGTCCGAAAAGTCACACAGAGCAGATGAAAGAGTTGAGAATAAACGCCTCTGGCTAACTTTTGACCTAAGTTTAGTGCTGCGCTTAGTAGATACTTAAAAGACGAATTAACAAATCGATAAACAATGATTATATCGATTAAAATATATATAGATGGTTATGTGTAGTAAAAGATGTCAATAAGACGAATTATCAAATCGATAAACAATGATTATATCGATTAATATAGCTGTATAGGATATCTGTGCTGAAAGATGTCAAATGGTTATTCGATAATACTAGGGAAAAGATGTCAACAAGACGAATTAACAAATCGATAAACAATGATTATATCGATTAAAATATTTATAGATGGTTATGTGTGGCAAAAGATGTCAATAAGACGAATTAACAAATCGATAGTCAGTGATTATATCGATTAAAATATATATAGATGGTTATGTGTGGTAAAAGATGTCAATAACAAATCGATAATCAGTGATTATATCGATTAATATAGCTGTATAGGATATCTGTGCTGAAAGATGTCAAATGGTTATTCGATAATAATAGGTAAAATATGTCAATAAGACGAATTAACAAATCGATAAACAATGATTATATCGATTAAAATATATATAGATGGTTATGTGTGGTAAAAGATGTCAATCAGACGAATTAACAAATCGATAAACAATGATTATATCGATTAATATATATAGGTTATGTGTGCTGAAAGATGTCAAATGGTTATTCGATAATAATAGATAAAAGATGTCAATAAGACGAATTAACAAATCGATAAACAATGATTATATCGATTAAAATATATATAGATGGTTATGTGTGGTAAAAGATGTCAATAAGACGAATTAACAAATCGATAAACAATGATTATATCGATTAAAATATTTATAGATGGTTATGTGTGGTAAAATATGTCAATAAGACGAATTAACAAATCGATAAACAATGATTATATCGATTAATATAGCTGTATAGGATATCTGTGCTGAAAGATGTCAAATGGTTATTCGATAATAATAGGGAAAAGATGTCAACAAGACGAATTAACAAATCGATAATCAGTGATTATATCGATTAATATTTATAGGTTATGTGTGCTGAAAGATGTCAAATGGTTATTCGTTTTCATTTCAGAAAACTCGTATCTATATTGTCTGTTTGGTTTATATGCCCTGAACCCATTGAAAATATTTGATCTCCGACTACATAAGTATATATATTCTTGATTACCAGCAACAGCAGAGTCTATCTAGACTCCGGACTTGGAACATAAGCTCGCTTAAGTGCTAGGCAGTACCAGTTTGTTTCGATTATTATATCCGTTTGCGATATACACGTGTTATCGATAACAACAAAATCTTGAATTTGGAAAACTTTGTGATGCAGTTTGAAACATTGGACGAAATAATGAAAAGCTGTGAAATTGTTAATAAAATCAGTTCGAAACAACGGACATGTGGAACATGAAACTTCAGTCAAGTTTTCACTATTCGCACACACACACATAGATATATATACTTGCAAGCAATGACTACGCGTAAAGTATAGGGTTCAGGGTATAGTCTAGTCAGGATTACTTGACTAGAGCCTTCTGAAAGTACATGAATGAAACATGAATATAAATAAGAGAAAGTAGAAACTTTTGAAAGCTTTTTATTGAGAAACTTTTTCCGCTCACCTCCTGTCACCTTTTTCACTAGTCGCAACTTAGTTGAAAACTTTAAATTAACTTTAAATTAGTAATGTGAAACACAGCAACAATTTGAGTAGTTCACCCGGAAATAGTTGCAGAAGTCATTAAAAAGTGATCGAAAGAAAAAGACGTTAAGAAAGATGCTTCATATTTAGCCCGGTGGATGGCAGCTCGTGTTTAAAAACTATTTCTTGGAGCTAAACAAAAAAGGAGAACTAAATGTACATGTACTTAAATGGGAGCCCTGATTCTTTAGTTCACATGACTCTACACAGCACACGCTGCCTGACAGCACAAATAATTTGCCGCTAAATGGAGAGCTATTTTTAAAAAGGCACTTCATCAAGTGCCACCGGATGGTTGCATGCCACACACACACACACACACACACACACACACTCGGACATACATTAGGGCGAGTAAGCAAGATTGCTCTATACCCTGGAAAACACAAAAATGTCGTAAGAGATGCAGATTTGGATTCTGAATGAACCAGAACGCCGAACTTTTCAACCAAAAATATCAAACTGGAGAACAGTGAACACTCAGGATAATGTGAAGAGACTCTACAAGCCACAAACTGACTATACCCTGACGCGACTGTATCTTTAAAATCAAAGCTAACCGGTGTTCACATTTCGTATTTGTATTCCTTTTTGTACAGCCTGCTTCCAGATATGGAGACATTAACAACAACGAAATGAAAACGAAAGAAAAAAAAACATCTGGCCGGCAACATAAACTGAATGATTTAACAACCAACTTGTTGGCTGGTTGTCAACCCATTTTGGGGTCACTTTTTTGTCTCTCCACGGTGCAAACAAGGTACTGCAGCATACTTTCTATGCATACTAATTAGCACATCCCATACACATCCTCTGTAGCTGTATCTCTGTACTTTCCGTGCCGTTCCCTTCCCCCTCCGCCACCCTTCCTACACTGCGCACAATGTTCCGCATTGCATTCCAATACACAACAAAAAACAAGTAGGAAGGCTCTAGTCGAGAAATACCGACTAGACTATACCCTGAACACTATACATAGCAAGAATATATATATATGTGTGTGTATGCCTATACTGCATACTTGACTTAGCTTCCATAGTTCATATCTCCGGTGTTTCTCAACCGATTTCAACAAAATTTTCACAAATTGTCAGTATTTCGTCCAATGTTCAAAACTGCATCTCAAAGTTATTCAAATTCAAGATTTTGTTGTTATCGATCACATGTGTATATCGGAAACGGGAAAAGTCATATCTCCGGTGTTTTTCAACCGATTTCAACAAAATTTTCACAAATTGTCAGTATTTCGTCTAATGTTCAAAACTGCATCTCAAAGTTATTCAAATTCAAGATTTTGTTGTTATCGATCACATGTGTATATCGGAAACGGGAAAAGTTATCGAAAATGTGACTAAAATCTTGTACTGCCTAGGGATTAGGCGAGCTTATGTTCGATATCTGGTGTCTCTAGCTCTTAGAGTCTCTGAGATCAACGCATGCATACATATAGACGGCCGGACATGGCTATATCGACTCGACTGTTGATGCTGATCACGAATATATATACTTTATGGGGTCGGAGATGCTTCCCTCTGCCTGTTACATACTTTTGCACAAAACCATTATACCCTTTTTATCCATTTTCAATGCGTTCGAGGCATAAAAAAAAGAAAAGAGAAGAGACGGACAGACAGAGGGGGCAAGCTTGGTGCCCGACAGCGGTTTATGGTTTAATTAATTAAAATTAGATCAGACGATCGTTGCAAGTGCATCGGGGCAAAAGCAAGTTCATAACAACAACAAAAACAACAAACAAACAAACAAATAAACAAACAACAACGTGAACTAAAAGAAAAACTTCACGTTACAGTGCCCAAAAATGATAAACAATTCGACGATGAACTTTATATGCGAGAAGTCGGAAACATATATACGCAATTATTTTGAACTCAGATTCTCACACTTACTTGTGGAGTATATTAGCTGTGTTCAATAAAGTCAATGTTGATTCGAGTAGAGTTTCAATTGATTCAAGATATTATCGCTAGTGCTCCTTTGAACCAATTTGTACTTAATCCATCCCTAAAAGAAACGTCAATACTTAATTCATAACTCTTTTTACGCTGTTTGAATACAGTCTATACCTTTGATAGTATCACTTGAGTCATGATAGTAAACAATCAGTTGGACTGCGTGTCAAGTTAACCACAGCTTTGACAGACTGATCGGAATGTAGTTAAAGGCATGTAATACCATGTTTATACATATATGGAACATTACGATTTAATAGGCATTAAATAGCATGCAACTTTATCAGCTGCATTTCAATGTAACACGACCCGTTTGTGCATGTTTGTTCGTGAGTATTAGCTAATAATATATGATGAACTGAACACATAATCAAAATACTAGTAACAGTGATCAAATGATGATATAATTAAGTTATAATAACAGGCGAGTAACAGCGATATATATACAACTCTTTGTCTTGACTGACTGATTGCTATCAACGATAAGGCATAGCGATTTTGTTTTTTCGCCAAATATTTGCCTATGATTCATAGGTGAACACTTAGATTAGATGTTGTCCTAAGTGGATAAGTTTTAAGCTCAACCGATCAACAAGTTTAAGTGCGGAGACTCTAAAATGAGTACACAACTCTTTTATCAAGTACAAAAGTAATCATGAAGTTTAAACTTATCGACTTTATGCGAAGTAAAAAGTCAAGTTGAACATTTGAGGGATACTTCGTTTGTTTTTTTCGCTTTGTCAAAATGTTTCTATAGCACGATTCTTCCTACAACAACCAAGCGGAGCAAAGACAAAACTATATTCAAAGATACGAACAACAATGTAATAGCTAATACGTCGTCAGAGGGAGGTTGGAGGTGATTGCGTGTGAGGTTGTTATGTGCGTTGTGATCATCAAACAGTGATGATGATGATGATGATGATGATGGTGAGCTTGCAGTTTATCAATTATTTCATAGTCAAAGGCGCCATCTGAACTTTCTTTAATTGAGCAGAGACAAGCGCAGAAGAAGGCGGCAGGCACAATGTTTGATCTGTGCCAGAGTTGCCAGACTACGCTAAACAGCTCACAGAAACACAAACACAAACACAAACACAAAAGCAAATACACACAATACAAAAAGCCATGCATCAACGGATTGCAAATTAGCGAAGCATTTACATATCTAAACAAACAAAGAAACAACCGAAAAAAATCAAAACTCCAAAACGCGCTGATGTCATCGGCTTTTTTTTAGAGGGGAGCCTAGTAATACACATTTGTAGAGCGTTAAAATTACGTGTCTAGTGAGTACTAATAAGTGTGAGTAAACGAGTGACAGGTATCGAGTACTTTCGAGTACTGCGAATCGAGAGTTCAGTTGGGAATCTTGCCGGCACGTACTGATCTCTCTTTCTCTGGTATATATATATATATATATAATGTATTTTGATTAAGTCAAGGCAAGATTCGCTTTATGTTCTTGTTATACTACTTTTGCGTTCTCTTCTTGAATTGTAATTATTATTGTTGCTCTTGTTGTTGTTGTTGTTGTTGTTTGTTGTTGTTGCAGTTGGCACGTGAGCTCTGAGAGACAAAACATTCAGCTCGGCCACATTCCGTGTGACTTTAATTGCACACACTGCAAAAACAACTTTGCAACAATGTTTATTTTTATTATTTGTTATTCGAGTTTTCCGATTTTTTTTATTTATTTTTTTATCAATGTCTGATCGACTGGAATTTAGCTGCGCTCAAAACAGATAATGACAGATAGTTGGAATAAGCAACAATAAAAAAATATATGTATAAAAGAACAGGACAACTTCGGCCTAGAAACTGAACGTTCTCAGCCCCCTCACACACACACACACACAAACACAAACACACACGCACTTGTCGAGAGACGTTGCGACAGAACCTTGAGCGATTCTTTAATATATATATATATATATATATGTACTATGTGTAACTGCAACTGGATTCTTGTTTTCGAACTATCTTTATCTTTTTGTTGCTGAGCAAGTGCGTGTTTGAGACCATATCCATTCTGATTTCAAGTTCAATTCACTGAGTGTTTGTTAAGCTAGTTAGTTCGATCAGTTTGAACAAGACCAAAACTAACTACTGTCGAACACGAAGTTGAAATCGATATGATTAGTGCTAAGCCGAACATTCATTCTTTCGGAATGTCCGTCCATAGAAGTTTCTACTGTACCAACAAGCTGAGCTGAGACTGTAAAGTTTTAACGAGTTCTCGGCGTACTACCATTGAGTGTGGGGCATTATGGCGTTACCGAATCCCGGGTTTAACCGACATTTATTCAAAGACAATGAACGAATCGAAATACAAAACAAAAATTAATAACAAAGGTACGAAAACCGGCTGAGCGAGCGGGTGATTAAAAATTTTATGACACCACCAAACGATTAAAAAAAATACAATCATTAAAATTCAGCAATGCACATGGTGGTTAGATGATGGGGAATGTGGGGAAGGTTTTGTTTTTTATTGTTACTTTGGGAAAGAACAAATTGTTGTATTGTTGTAATTATTGATGGTGGATGAAGAGCTAGAGAAAGGGAAGCAGAGAAGGATATCTAGTTATTTGTTGATCGAAAACGATTGTAAATCCCCCGACAGTAAATAGCATCAATTGATGTTTAACGAGCAAAGCGACAGAAACCAGATGTGAAGGGGAAGAACAGCCACTGCTGCCACTTCTGTTTACATTGGAAACGGAAAAAGTTCGATAGTTCGATAACATTTATAGCCTTGCGCATTCACCTCCTGCGCAACCTGAGCTTAACATAACCAAAGGTGAGTATGCATTGTAACATACATTTAGTTTATAACATAAGTGTATAACATTAGTGTAAAACATTAGTGTATAACATTTGGTTTAACATACAAGAAGAAATGTTAGTTACCTGTGGCCAGAATATTGTCAATATGATAAAGACTAGTAGCATTTGTTGTTGTTTTTTATGATGATGATGATGCTGCTGCTGCTTCTTCTTCTTCTTCTGGTGCGTCTGTTTTATGGCGCTGTCCATTGCGAGTACAGTGGAATCCAAAAAACAGTTAACTATTGCGGCTTTAAAGTGTTGTCGTTGTTGCTATAACATCATTTGTCCGTATCTGTGTGTGTGTGTGTTTGCTTAAATATCTTTCTCTTTCTCTCTCCCTCGCTCTCTATCGATGGATCGTCAATTAAATAATATTGCACTTGTTTACAGCGTATTGCAGCGATGACGGCGTCAGCAGCGTCGTTTATGTTCTGCAGAGAAACAAAAGATGCGTCGCGCTCTTGTTACAAATTGTTGTTGTTGTTGTTGTTGCTGTTGCTTATGTTGATGTTGATGTCATTTGTTGTGCAATTTAAAGAATGCGCCCGTGCTAAATGCATTTTATGGCCAAACAAAATTGTAACGGCACTGTCACACTGCTGCTGCGAAGAGACACGCTCTCTCAAAACCAACCAAAGGAGAGTGGAGCGGCTTAGCTAGAGCGAGATAGAGCAGCAACAAGCGAAAGCGGCGCAGGTAGAAAGCAAACGAATTAACGTTGATGACGACAGCGACTGCGACTGCGACAGCGACAGCGACGCTAGTCTGCCTGCATACAGCGTGTAGTGCAAGCGAGAGCCACGCACAAGTGCGTGTGAGTCTGCAAGTGCATACAAATGCAGGCATATGCATGCATACATGCATGCGTGTGTGTGCGTGTGTGTGTGTGTGTGTGTGTTTGTGGACAGCGTGTAATAACGGCGCTTTACAACCGACGCAGTTGCTGAGAATGCTTTAGTTGTTGTTGTTTTTGTCGCTACTGCTGCTGCATTACGAAATAACTGCGCGTCCGCCATGACAATTACTAAGCAATTGTTGCTGTAGCTGTTCTTCAATTGTTGCACCCCCATTTTGTGCACGGCACAAGTAATTATATTAATGCTAATTGCACGCATTTATTTCAACAGCACCAGCAGCAAAAACAACAACAACAACAACAACGCACACAGTCGCCGCCCTTTCCACAATCACACACACACACACACACATGCATATATAGATACATATATATAAAAAGAGACGACAGCGGCGGCGCAACGGCAGCAGCGACGTCATCTGCCCACTAAATAAAAAACACAAAAAAACAACAAAACAACAGTCACTTGTAATTGTTGTAGTTGTTTCTGTTTCTGCTTCTTCTTTTGCTGCTGCATTAATTTAATAAACTCGTCACGTTTTGTGTTGATGTTTTCAGTATAAAGTGTGTTTCTTTTTCATTTGGGTGAAATTTTAATGGCCGTCGCACTATTTTTGTTATATACATGCACATACATACATAAATATTCGCGAATTTATGTTCAATCAACACTATTAACAAATACAAATACATATTGCACGCATTTATTTAACCAACAGCAGCAGCAGCAGCAGCAGCAGCAAAATGTAAACACACCACAACAAAAACAAAATGTTAAAAAAATAACCGTACACTATGTGAAAGAGCGTCTTTTCTTCACTCTACTATTTGTATTTGCATTTGTATTTGTTGCTTTAACTGTTGACATTAACGAATAACATTTAAAATAGATCTTTGACGACGTTTGCGCCAAAACAACTGACCGAAAACAGCGGCGGTCAGCATGCGAAGATTCAACACATATTTATTACAAATACAATTTGAAGCGCGACAGCAACAATAACCGAACCGCACGAAGAAGAGTACAAAAATGAACAAAAACAAGTGAATAAACACAACAACAAAACAGTGCATGGAGCAACACTTGAGTGCGCTGCTCAGCGATGCTTTTCGTAATCGATTCATCGCTAAAACTTATCCAACAGCCGCCAAACTGGTGGCACCTATCGCAAGGGCTGGCCATACACAAATAAGCTATGCGCAAGCGCCATCTAACGATAAATGTGTGCACTCAGCGCCCGCTAAAATTCAAATTTAAATTTGAAAATCATAAAACAAAAAAAATGTATTTTCAGGCAAACAGCAACTAAAAAAGCTCACAAAACTATAAGAGAAAATAAAGCTAAACAGTAAATATTTCAGGATACAAAACTCTATTTCAAATGTCAAATCACTTTATTTATAATATAATATTTATTTTTCGCGCTGATACCAGAAACAAACTCTGCCATTTCAAAGCAGTTTTTTTTTGTGCGCGCAGCCGTAAGCAGAATATATCGATATATTGCCTATCGGAAATGTAGCAAACAGACCATTTTGAGTTGTTGGCGCCTAATGTTCAAATTCAAAACAAGCTAAACTGTAAACGAAAATGAAGAAGACCGTTACTTATATTTTATTGGTCAATTACACAAAGATCTCCGTATATAAAAATGTGAAATAAAGAACTCTTTTAGATATTGCCCAATTCCTCAATGACAAACAAGGATATTTTTTGAAAACAAAATGAAAGATGCGGGAATTTGGAAACAGAAGAACGAAGATTGGCATAAACTTGCCGTTCAGTTCACCAGTTCACCAGTCTGGAGCAATTCTTCCTTGGATAAGTTGAAAACTTGAAAAAGAAGGACGAAGAAGAAATACGCAATTAGGCCATTAGATCTTGGAGTCTCGTTGATATCCCTAAAAATCGAAGTATCAGCCACAGAATTAAAACATGGTGTCGATGATACTGGTACGTATGTTATTATCGATAATATTGCTATCTAATGCTAATATTGTTATTATCGATAACATTGCTCATAAGCTTAACAAATATTAACAACTTTTCTTAAATTTTAGAAATATTTGTTTGTGTTAAAGAAAACAGTTTAGATTTAGTAGATAGAAGTTTGTTTCAAAACTTCGATAACTCTTCCCGTTTCCGATATACACATGTGATCGATAACAACAAAATCTTGAATTTTGAAAACTTTTAGACAGGATTTGAAACATTAGGCGAAATAATGAAAATTTGTGAACAGATATGGAGCATTAAAGTTAAGTAAAGTAAGCACACACACACATACTTACAAGCACTGACTGTATCCGTAAAGTATAGAGTACTGAGTATAGTCTTTGCGGGACTTATCGACTAGAGCCTTCTTATTTGTTTTTAATACAAGAGGGGTAAAAAAGTTCCGAAGGTTTGAAGAGTCGAGAAAAAGAATCAGCTGGCTTTATCACAATGATCCGTTTTAAAGAATTCAAAGAAACATATATGTTTATGTATAGTGAATAGCTTCAAATGAAATGAAATGAAAAGAAAAAGTGCAGAACTAGTTATATTAGATTCACAATTGGAACTAACTGCAAAACTATTTTTGTTTTTTTTTTTGACTCCAAGTAATCAGTTTTGTAACTAACTCTTTTCTGACTCTGTACAGCGAGTTTTGCCCTAGTTGCAAGGTAATGCTGAGCGGAATGACTGCATCGTTGGAGCGGGACCAGTTACTGGCTCTTTGGCAACTGGTTCGGAGCTGTTTCTGGGTTAGAAACCGATCACGAATTCGGGCTTAGTATGTGTATTTCTGTAATCAAAAATCAAAAACAAAACCATTCAAAAATCTTACTGAATCTATGAACGATGATTAATCACCATTTCTATCGCTCAGCCACTTGCAATCACAGCACACCACACGGATTCGAATATAGTAGACATAGTTTGAACTCCAGATCGAAGCTTTTTACACCCTGACCCCGTTGAAAATGGGTAGAAAGGATAAAAGACACCAGATTTGGATTTGGAACATATGCTCGCCTAAGCCTAAGGTACAAGTTTGCTTCAAGTTATCGATAACTCTTCCCGTTTCCGATACACACATAGAATCGATCACAATAAAGTCTTAAGTACTTCAAACTTGGAAATTGCGTTTCAAACTATAGACAAATTAATGCAAATCTGTGAAATTTCTATTCAAATCAGTTGAGAAACACCGGAGATATAGAACATTGAAGTTAAGTCAAGTATGCAGTATACGGACAAATATACACACACATACTCGCACGCACTGACTGAATGCGTTAAGTATAGGCTTCAGTCGGAATTTATCGACTAGAGCCTTTTACTTCTTTGAAAGAGGATTCTATCATACTAGATCCAAAAAAATAAATGTCTGATCTGGGATTTCGAGGTTGGATTCCTTTCCTCAGGTCAGGTTTTCATAATAAGGGTTATGTCCAAATCCTGATCTGATGGTTGTAAAACAGACGCCAAAAACACGTAGTAAACATAGTGAGATCCCCAGATCAAAACATCTTCTCTCTGACTATGATATTATTAGCGAATGGAACACAAGAGCCACAGCTTTACGTCCAAAGAGCCGCAGGTTGGCAACTGCTGATATATATAGAAGGCTCTATCGAGAAATTCCGACTAGACTATACCCTGAACAGACACTGCTTTCAGGTTTGTGTATGTGTGTGTGCGTATACTGCATACTTGACTTAATTTCATTGATCCATATCTCCGGTGTTTATTAACCGATTTCAATAAAATTTACACAGATTGTCTTTATTGCGTCTAATGTTTCAAACTTCATCGCAAAGTTTTCCAAACTCAAGATTTTGTTGTTATCGATCACATGTGTATATCGGAAACGGGGAAAGTTATCGAAAATATTAAACAAAATTGTACTGGCTAGAGATTAGGCGAGCTTATGTTCCTTATCTGGAGTCTCTAGCTCTTATAGTCTCTGAGATCGGCGTGTTCATACATACAGACGGACGGACGGACGGACGGACAGACGGACAGACGGACAGACGGACAGACGAACAGACGGACATGGCAATATCGACTCGGCTGTTGATGCTGATTAAGAATATATATACTTTATGGGGTCGGAGATGCTTCCTTCCTGTTATACCCAATGGGTTCAGGGTATAACAAGTGAAAACGTTGCATTCGGAATACCCTGATATCCGTATTAAAACGGGTGGTAAGGAGTCTGGAAAGTGGAAGAAGGGAGGGCGCAACGAGCTAACTTGCAACCAAATTTGGTGACTGAGAGAGATATGGTCAATTCGTAGGGGTTCATATGGACGGACAGCATAACGGACCAGCTGGAGGTGAAGTAAAGGGTGTTTTTTTTAGAGGTATAGAACTTTGAAATGGAATAAGACAAAGATGATTTTTTTTATTGATATGAAATTTACTTTATTCGAAAGACAAACTTCTGGCATATGTCCGCCACAACTGGCTCGCACGTAGTCCAATCTAGAGATCCAATTTTCGACGACTTTACCTTTCCGCAAAATCTTCCATAAAGTGGATGGACTCATATCCAATTCCTGTGCACGATGGCGGATTGACTGATTCGGGTCTTCTCTACGCTACGCTCTACAGCGGCAATGACTTCTTCTGTACGACATCTCTGTGGATGCGTATTATCATTTGGAGTAAACGTGGCGCGAAAACATTCCATAGTTAATCGAATTAATTGCTCTGATGGACGATTATGTTGACCGTAAAATGAACGTAATGCGCGATACGTACTTCGAACAGAACCATGATTTTCAAAATAAATTTGCACAATTTGGAAGCGTGGTTCAGGCGTCAGTCTATTCATGTTGAAATGCCAAACCAAACTAAACATAAATCACTTAACAGCTGACAAAATGGCCGCCAGTTAAAAAAGTGTTGCCAACTTCAAGTTCTATACCTCTAAAAAAAACACCCTTTATAATTGTTCATTCTACAGGGCATTCGGTAGTCAAGCATTGAGCGTACGTGTGTGTGTGTGGAGTATGTTTTCGTTGTGTGTGTGTGTGTTGTGCTCGTAACTTGTTAACTGTCATGTTAATTCCTTGGTAATACACGTGTTCATTATGTTAAACACTTAACACGAGATGTCGTGTATCTGTGTGTGTGTGTGTGTTTGCTGTTGGGGAGTTTATTAGTGTGTGTGTGTGTGTATGAAGAAGCAAAGCTCGCTCTTTCTCTCTACTTACCCACAACAACACATAGACAAAAGGTATTACACACACACACACACATAGAGACTAATTAGTCATGTATGCGATTCATAATGATAACAGTAATTAAAATACACACACTGTCTACATGCGTGCGTGTGTGTGTGTGTGTGTACTGAGTGCTAAACAACAATAAGTGAAGCTGTAGCTGAGAGGGGGCGTGGCAGTGCTGCGTTGGGCGTGTTTGTTGTTGTTTGTTCGCCCAATTTTCATTTTTTTTGTTGTTTTTTGCTTCGTATTTGTTTGACGTTTGCGCTTTTGATTGTCGTTGCCACACGGTCTTCACTGTACCCGTAATAAGTAGCAAGGCTTATAGACACGCGTCTTCCTTTAAGTTCAGCCTGCCACATGCCACACATGTGTGCCTTTTTGCCACACACATAGCTGCCCTTGGCGCTTCGCTAATATGCCCAAGTGTTTGCTTGCCACGCGGAGGCCTGCACAATACACACATACACATGCATGTGGCAATTATTTACACACACACACACACACACACATACATAGACACACAGTCGTCGTCGCATTTGATCCTCGCAGGATGCCATGTCATGTTTTCATTATGCTCATGTGTCTAAACAATTATCCTGCAGGCATAATTATGCCTGACGTTTATAAGCAGACACACACACACACACACACGCACACACACACACACACACACGCACACACACACACAAACGCACACACACACATGTACACACGTTTTGGTGGGAAATGCTTTCAGGCTGTCGCAAGTCTTTAAAAATTTTCGCTTTTGAAATGATTACAACTAATTATGCTTTACTACACACACACACACACACACACACAGACATACATGTGTCCAACTTCAAGACACAAGGTACGCCCCAAAAAGCAGGGTGGGGGGGAAGGCAAATAGTACTTTGTCCACTGCCCAGACTTAAGTTGAAAAATTACAGGGGCCTGGCCAAAACTTATTTTGGCGTAAAATTGAAAAATTCTTTGGGTAGAAGGAATTAAGAACAAGCTGATTCTTTTTTATTTCTATTTGAGTATTTTCGGTAATACCCTTTGCAGTCAGACAGGGTCAATTAACTATTGCAGTTAGCTTGCATGGACTTGAAATAAACTAACCAAAGGATTTCGGCGAAAGGAGGTTTTGGCATTGAATAGGATCGATCGGACCTCATGAAAACATAAATGTATATATATCTATATATTCGTTGGAGTCTTTTGGATTCTTCACATATTACTGGGGAACTTTGGAGAATCCTTTCGTAAAACTCTCCTGTATAAGATGAGATGAAACAAGTGTTAGAACTGATGACTAAATGATTCAATCAGCTATAATAATAATATATAATATAATATAATAATATAACAATAACTTATATTATAGTTATATTATAGTTAGTACTATATGGTATAATAGTAAATTTATTATTGCTTTCCGTATCTCAAAACTTGTTTAACAACCACATCAAATTTCAGATATTTATTTCTAGATGTGCATTAATATAATTTACTGTTAGTTAGTTACTTAAGCATCCTTGAAATGTGAGCTTGCCATGCCTTTAGGTGTTCACTGTATCCAGACACTACTGTCAAGAAATTCATTTTTATGGCAGAGTATTCAAAGTTCAACAAAGTTGAAATAGTTTAATTCAGCTTCGTTTTTGTCCTTGCTGTTGGCTTCTTCTTGCTTCTGGTCCTTGGTGATGTCTGCCTTTGGTCGTCCCTCCCTCAACCCGCCCCTTCGACACTCTTCGATGCTGTTGTCCTGCTGCTTGGTTTATTTTATTATGCAAGAAACAAAAGTTTCATTTGTTTTGTAACGCTTCTCGTTCAGCAGGAACCATCAATCATTCGCCGTGTTGTGCGACGTCTTTCAAGCGGACGACCAGAACCAAGAAGGACCAAGACACGCAAGCGGGGAAGATGTCTGTGTGTGTGTGTGTGTGTGTGTGTGAGAAAAAACAAATTCTTTTTTCATTTTCACACACTAAACAAATTGCAAGACAGTGCATGGTGAGAGCGTGTGGGGGGAAGGGAAGTTGGAAGGGAAGTTGGGACGTACTCCTGACTTGCCACTTGCCACGTGCTGCCACGTGCTGCGTACTGCGAGTGTATCCAGAGTGTCAGCAACCGCATTCCTTTCATCCTCTTCTTCTTCGGGCAAATAGTTTTTCCTTAATATGTCTCCAGCTCTTTCTCTCTTTCTCTGAGAGAGACAGAGAACCGCTAGCAGTTCTTAGCCTTGGTGTTAGCCATTTCGTTTCCATTGGTAGCTAGTTAACAAGATCACGATCTAATGCTAATGCCACAAATAAACTTGTTCAACTCTTCACGTTTCCATCAAAGCAGGTTGTAACTTATTTGCAAGGTTTCCAGAGAGTTAAGAAAAGATTGAAACAAGTCCGATCTATCTTAATCCCGTCCTTCCGTGTGTATGCATGTTTCAAATTTTCGATAACTCTTCCCGTTTCCGATACACACATGTGATCGATAACAACAAAGTATTGAATTTGGAAAACCGTATGTTTGCACGTTTCAAATTTTCGATAACTCTTCCCGTTTCCGATATACTCATGTGATCGATAACAACAAAATATTGAATTTGGAAAACTTTGTGATGCAGTTTGAAACATTGGACGAAATAATGACAATCTGTGAACATTTTATTGAAATCGGTTGAGAATCACCGGAGATATGAAGCATTGAAATATGCATTATACGCGTATACATACACAGGGTATAGTATAGTCGGGATTTCTCGACTTCTTACTTGTTTTTCATTGTATGCAAGCAAAAAAGTTGAACGATCTTGCATTTATGTATGTATGGTAGCTATATGTTAAAGTGGTTCCATCTAGCCGATTTCGAGAAATGATCTAACTGCAACAAAAGATAAGGCTTTGACTCAGGGACGAGTTTGCATAGAAGCAGAGGGACCGACAGACAAACTTAGTTGTAGAGATGCACAAGGAACAAGTTCAGTAATATTTCCTGAACGTGATTAGGTTCGTTTTGTTGTTTCGAACACGAATCAGAGATATTAGTTCGTTCGTTTGGTTCAGTGAACCGAACATTCCATGAGGATCTTAACGTTTTAAGCAATTACTCGTCTTGAATAGTTGGTATGTGGCATACAACTTTTCTGAGTAACACTTATGGTGAAACGAATGAAGCTGGTTGAATGTTCTTTAGGGGTGCCAGAGACTTCATTCATTCATTTTGTATTCACTTTTCAGTTATTCGGTTAAACGCATTCACCTTGCCAGACATTTAACCTTTAAAACTGTGCGTTGTGTGTGTGTGTGTGTGTGTGTTGATGCCTTTGAAGGGTTAAGCAATTTATTTTGCAACTAATAGCAGACATGCTTATCCCAAATTCAAATATTTTCACCCCCTCCACGCCACCCTTCGCGCCCAGTCGACACTTGAGTCATGCAACTGAAATTTATAGAGGCACATTAAACTTTTAAATGATAAATTGCAGAATATAATTTACGTAACGCACAACCCTCCCCCTTTAACCCTCCAGTCGGCCAAATGAGCGAGCATTGGCAGCAGCTTAAGAAGGCGGCACAGAACGCGAGGGGGGGAGGGATGAGTTAACGGGGTTGCGGATATGCGAAGGCGTTTCGTGGCAGTCAAGTTAATAACTCTTTCGCCTGCCACTTTTCTTTGTGTCTGTGTGCGTGTGTGTATGTATGTGTGTGTGTGTGTGTGGCTTGTTATTGTTGGCTGGCTGGCTTAACTGTTTAATATGCACGCAATGTCGGCGTAAATGTTTGTTGATTAGTGTGTCCCGAGTCCTTATTTTTAGTGGCTTTCGATGCCAAACACGACCAACAACTGACGACTGAGTGCGATGGTTGCGTGACACGAGCTTTAAAAACTGACATGACACGATAACCAAACTTTCCTATATTATATTCATTTCTTCTGAAAAACATTGCATGTTTGTTAATACATTTATGTTGTTTTGTAATCAATACAACAAACTAATGAAAAATAATTTCTATCCGTATTTAACAAATAAAAACATTTAACCATGCTTTTTTCACCTTAAAGCACCTGTAATAAAGATAAGTTTAAAAGTATTTTGCTCTTTGCAAGTTTAAAGGAACAAACTAGATGAAGTACAAAAACTAAGCACGATACACGCACATCTCTAGCGAAACAAAACTGTCAATCCAACGACAACTCACGACTCACGATTGTCAATTGACGAATGCCTCTCTCCCTCGCTCCACGCTCTCCTCTCTCTCTCTCACACACTGTGTGTGTTTCCTACTCGTTCAACAGGCGAGCAACGAGTAACAAAAGAGAGAGGTGTGGGGGTCGCTGTCTAGCTGGCAGGCACTTCATATTCATGCTCATTGACAGCACGCTAACGGCATATAAATTGACAGGCGAGCGAGGCAAAAAGTCCTTGTTGTTGCTGCTGTTTCACATCCTGTTGCTAAACTCGCAGTATTACATCTATTATTGGCAGCCAACTCACACACACACACACACACACACACACACACATACATATATCCTCCCGCTCCCATTTATACTTTTCGCAATGTTGTTTGTGAGTTTCCTTTTCAAATATCCTACAAATGTTTACAACTCCATACAATTGTATTAGAGAACAGTTTTACATGATGAGTTTTTGGTATGCCTAAGCTTCAGCTATAATAACATTACAGAGTATCTTTAAGTCGTTCTTACGCATGCCAATGCTGTTTTGTTTTCCTGTGTTGTGCTTGTCGGCATATCCTTTTGTTCTTGCTTTTGTTGTTGTTGTTGTCTCTGCATTTTCATTTTCAATTACAAATGACACAAGTGCCTCACGCTCCACTTTCCTTCCTCCATTCGCAGCCGCATTCTGCGCCATAATAATAACAAGCAGCGCCATTTGTTGCTCTAATGAGGCACCACAAACAACAACAACAACAACTCCAATCTAATACGTATACGCTTCAGTTTCTATAATTATTTGCAATACATGGTTTTTAGTTGTTGTTTGCCTAATTAAATCGCAGACAGTTTCAACTTCAAAATTAAATTTCACAACTAATTGATTATAAAATAAATACAGCATATAAACAAACGATTGTTAACGACATTCAATTCAATTCTGTTCCATATGCATGTAGTCTGTACTACAGTGGAAACCGGCTTGAAAGACTTCATCGTTGATCCCAATAGTTCGATTCTTTTTGGCCTGTTGCTTGCTGATGGTTGAAGGAAATCGAAGGATATGGATATGTAGTCTGTACTACAGTGGAAACCGACTTGAAAGACTTCATCGTTGATCCTCATAGTTCGATTCTTTTTGGCCTGTTGCTTGCTGATGGTTGAAGGAATCCGAAAGATATGGCTTCTTTGCTCCGGTACTATACAAAACATGATCTCTTTTTCCCTGAGTGTCATCTTTTTCCCCATCCCGATTTTTGTAACATCATCAGAGGTAATTTCTTGATCAAATTTAAAGAAAGCAATGATTTGCAATGCTTTTGAACCGAGTGTCTAAAATTCTTCATTCGATTGCCCGATTTGTCTGGATATGGCTTCTTTGCTCCGGTACTATACAAAACATGATCTCTCTTTTCCCATCCCGATTTATGTAACATCATCAGAGGTAATTTCTTGATCAAACTCTGCAAGGGTTTAAAGAAAGCAATGGTTTGCAATGCTTTTGAACCGGGTGTTTCTCTTAATCTTCTAATCTTCTAAAATTCTTCATTCGATTGCCCGATATGTTGTCTGGATATGGCTTCTTTGCTCCGGTACTATACAAAACATGATCTCTTTTCCCCCATCCCGATGTATGTAACATCATCAGAGGTAATTTCTTGATCAAACTCTGCAAGGGTCTAAAGAAAGCAAAGGTTTGCAATGCTTTGGAACCGGGTGTTTCTCTTAATCTTCTAAAATTCTTCATTCGATTGCCCGATATGTTGTCTGTGCGCTTATTCGATATGTTATGTTAAGCCATACAGATGAGAGTTTATGCCAGATTCACTGATGTTTGATGATAAGCACGCTCGAAGCAATAAGCAAACATTCATACATATATGTAGTATATGCCACGCCCACTCTTTAGTCATAACAGTAACTGTGATAAGCTTGATAAGCGAAAACACAAAACTGCGGCAAGAAAGTCGAGAAACTCGACGACCACAAAGCCAAAAGTCGATTATAGAAAACTTGTAATACAATTTTCGTAAGCCGGGTCGGAAGGATTGGGGCGATATAAGCAGCAGATGCAGCTGCGGCTGGAGAAGAAGAAAAAAAACATACAACTAAGTGAAAAGAGAGAAACTATCAAGCAAGCGAACATAGTGCAATGGTTTGAAGGGGTGTGCCGGGGGGAGAAGAAAGTCCTTCGTCTGGCTACAAAAATGTTGTTTACTTTTGGACGGCAAAACTTGCAGCTTGTAAGAAAAAAGAGAAGCACCGAACTGCAAAGTGTTTGGCGGAGAGCGGCAAGATACGGTCATAAGGGGGGTGGGGGGGAGATAGCATTAAGAAGAGCAAACTTTGGTATACACAGCGGGGTGGGGGTTGTTGGCTGATAAAACGCATTAATGCCCATCAGTTTTGAGCTGACGCCAAATTTCCGTGGTGCCACTGATGGTCAGTCAAGAGAGACAGTCAAGTCACTTGCACCACCCACCTAAATGAGTGGGGAAATGGAACCTGAACTTACAAAAACACACGCACACAATTGTATGGGGGAGGGGGTGGGGGGTAGGGGAGAGCTCAGTCAGCCAATTCACTTAACAACTTGATTAACCAGTCAAGCCAAACTGGCAGCTTCATCATTATCATTATCATCATCACCATCAGCCAGCAGGCAGTCAAACTCAAGCGCGAATACAACTCAGTTAAACATTCACACACACACACACCCATGGACACACACGGATACACGCACACACATACTTGCATAATTTTCAATTTCATTTCAATTCAGCAAAAATCCACACGACTACGGTTGATGATCATTGTTCAGAATGATTTCATCATTGCGTTCTTCTCATCCTCATCCACATTTTGGTCTGCGTCTGCGTCTGCGTCTTCGTCTTCGTCATTGTCATTGTCATCATCCTCGGCGCCTTTTTGGCATCGTTGACATAGAAAATATACAGGAACAGAAATCCGGCGTACGTGATTTTCAGCCTTAATGTCGAAAATTTTCTCTTTGTTTTGTTCGCATTTTTTTTTTTTTTTTGCACCCGCTTTAAATATACCCTGTAAAATGTAAACTATCTGAGTTGCTTTGGGTTTGAACGAAGACGTGATGTAGAGTTTTTGAACTTGAAAATCACATTTTACGAGCTAGAAAATAAAAAAGCAAAATTGTTTTTTTTTTATATAAAGAGCGTTATTATTGTTTTATTTACCACGTAGAATACTTATTTTTTGATTATTTTATATATTTACTTTACTGATTTCATACATTATTGTTTATTGCAAACATTTTTAGTTGTTTTTTTGTGACAATATTTTGAAAGAAGCAAAGGTTCTTGAGTTTTATAGGAACTAAAAGTGAAAGAGTGAATCTATCTCCGATTCTAGTTTATTTGTATTAAGAGATGGAAGACATACGATTCGCTTGTTTAAAAATCTTGAAAATTTATGGATAACAATATTTAAATCCAAAAATCACAATTTAATATTTGCATTCTTATGTAAAATCATTTCTATTTCTTTAGACATATAGTATTTGCTTTACTTCATGCAACAACTTATAATATATGTTTAATTCGAAGTCCAATCGTTTCCATTTCTGTTTTATAATCACTGCTACTAGTTGCAGGGCATCTTGTCCGTCGAGAACTGTCTCACTAGAAGTTTGTCTCTATTTAGTTGACAACTTTCGTCTGACAATTTGGCACCCCTTGACAATCACATAGTCAACCTTTGGCTTTCTTCTATTTGGCGCTCATTTCACTTTGTATTTTCGTTCGTTTTCTTCTTTTTTATACTATACTCGCTTTCCCCTTGCTTCAAAGCGTTCACAGTTGACACTGAGAACTGAATAAGTGGCACAGCTCCTAATCCATTCCCATAACCCTCTCCACCAATCCAAGCTAACTTCCTGCCGCCCCCCCCCCCCCCCCCCCCCATACCGGGAGCCTGCTTTGGCTTATCGTGCAAAGTTTTTAAGTTTCGTGTCGTGTTTGGCATACGTAATAGAAATTTTTCGGCGTGACTTTCCCCTCTTTAAGCACTAGCTGCCTTCTGCCTTCTTTCCTTCACTAACTTTTCTATTTGCAGATTTTTATATTTTCTATTTTACCATTTTTTATGTCGCCAGCCGAACTTCATAATCGTCAACTTAAAGTCCTTACCCTTGTATAACTCATTCAATTGAAAAACTCTTATATTGAAAATATTGTATTTGCTTTTTTTTTTGTTCAGGATATTGCAAGGAGAGACTTCTGCTACGAAAGCAGAGTTGGAGACGAGTTGCTTTATTAAAAGTTTTTAATGACAACTTCTCTTTAACCTTTAAATATTTTCGTTTAGCTAGTCGAGTGCTACTTTGACCATTAAGCAAGCTTCTACGGTTTAACCAACTACAGATAATAATATTTTTTTTTTGTTTAACCAAAAATTATATGATATATGTATAACAGGTGTTTTTTTGTTGGCACAAAAAGGAAAAACTATTTATTTATTATTTATAAAAACAAATTTCACTAGTACAATAGCAATATTTCCACATAGTTTTACGATCTACCAACCATTCCATTAAATAAGTCATTATAATGAAGCCTTTTCATATAAAACTTAAGCACATATCCTTGGTAGTTGAATCGGATGCTTAGTGGTACAAATTGGTGGCCACCAGCTATATTTCAGTTTCATGTAGAATAGGGCAAGTATTTCCATTAGGGAAACCAATTTTTATACCCTGTACGCATAAAAATGGGTAAAAAGGGTATAATGGTTTTGTGAAAAAGTATGCACCAGGCAGAAGGAATCATCTCCGACCCCATAAAGTACATATATTTTTGATCAGCATCAACAGCCGAGTCGATATAGCCATCCGTCTGTCCGTCCGTCCGTCTGTCCGTCCGTCTGTATGTATGAACGCATCGATCTCAGAGACTCTAAGAGCTAGAGACTCCAGACTTGGAACATAGGCTCGCCTAATCCCTGGGCAGTACACGTTTGTTTCAAAGTTTCGATAACTCTTTCCGTTTCCGATATACACATGTGATCGATAACAACAAAATCTTGAATTCTGAAAATTTGTAAGCTATTTTTTAAACATTAGACGAAATAATGTCAATCTGTGAAATTTTTATTGAAATCGATTGAGAAACACCGGAGATATGGAACATTGAAGTTAAGTCAAGTATGTAGTATTATGCGTACACACAAACACACACACACACAGGGCATTTTCTAGTCGGGATTACTCATCGACTAGAGCTTTCCAACATCTTTAAGCTGACTCTTCTCACTGCGAACCCAAATGCTCAACCCACATGTAAGCATGCTCTTTATAAACAGCTTTTTGCCTGATTTCGAACTTGCTTTCAATCAGTTCCGATTTTTCTGGCTAGTGTAAAAACATATGGTCAAAATTATCAATATTTCCACAGTCTAAAAGACTAAAGATAGCTACTAAGCTAATCTGAAATTGATAATGTTTATTTCGTATAATAAGTCCAGATAACAATAACGAGTATCGAATTTTTAAGTGACTTTTTATCAATTCGTCGAACGCATTTTAAGATATTTTATTACTTGTTGTTATGCTGTTTCAAGTTGAAGTTTTGTATTCATTTTAAGTGTTTGGCATTTTGCACTCAAGCTTTCATTTTAACACTCTTCATCCTTGACAAGGGATCATAAATCGTCTTACATTCTTACATTCTCCTTAAGTGATTGAAATTAATATACAAGTTCTTGAAATTGATTCCCAACGACAATAGAGCTAAAAGTAACTGAGTAAATTGGTAGACAATGTATAGCTTTAAGCAGCTTACATCAGCAAGAATAATACGTACGTAAATCAATGTAATCGACATACAACCAATCGATTTACGCCTTTGGGCACACATACACGCACATAAATAAACGCATGCATATGGACAAACCAAAAATCAAAGTACACATACAAAAAAAAAACAATTGAAAAATGCCTTTGTTTGAAAATGGCAGACAAAGGACACAAGGCTCAAAAAAACAAAAAAAAAAACTTAACAAAAAAGATGTGCAGGAACAACAGTCAAACTCATGGGCGTAGGTTGAGTAAAAATTGTATGGGTGGGAGGGGTGGTGCGTGGGAGTAGTGGGTGGGTGTATGGCACTGGGCAAATAGAAATGCTAATAAAAAAATTCCAACATCAATCTGTGGAATTTGTGTCGAACATATGCGCCAATAATGTAGCCTCCCCGCAACCTCCCTCCCACACACACAATCGTAGTGGAGGTGGTGGTGGTGGTGGTTGCGTTGGGGGACTTTGGGGTTTAAGCTGTAGCATCGTCCTCGATGAGGTCGATATGTTTGCTTAGCTGAATGTTGGTGATGATGTGTAAACATTTACATGTCGTGCCCCAGTTTATTTTAACCTTTGATCCGGTCCGCTGTCTCAGTCGCCGTCGCCGTCGCAGTCGCAGTCGCAGTCGACGTCAGCACCTGCTAAAGCCGTCTGGCAAAGAAGACGATGATGATTTTGGGAAGGGCGGGGCGTGGCGCTGCGGGGCGTGGCGGCCAAAATGTAAAATAAAGTTAAATATTTGCATTAAAAATGAATTGTTTGTGTAGGCAGACGACGAAATGTTCGACATGTGGCTGCAGCAGTAGCCACGGGGAACATGAGCTCTGCGATTTTAAAGTCTGCATGCATAAGTAAACACAATACACCTTAAGATACACACACACACAGAGATACACTCAGTAGCCGCGTGTGAGAGAGACAGTTGAGGCAAATGAAAAGCGCAATGAGAAACCTCAAGCGTACAATAAATTCTCATCCTTAAGCTGATACAGGAAGCTACAGACATACATAAATCTGTGTGTATGTGTACGAGTGTGTGTGTGTGTGTGTGTGTGTGTGTGCAGAGCAAAGCAAATGGCGCACGAACAAACAGAACGTGTCAAAAGTATACGAACAACAATAAACACATTTCCTTACCAACATCCACCCACTAAATCCCACCCCCATTGAAAACCCAGCTTGACCCCCTTAAGCCAAAGACAACAACAGCACCGAGTGAGGGTCAAAGCAATTTGCCACGACTGTGACCCTCTAGTAGAGCTGCTGAATCTAACGTGGGTTCATTCTGAAGTTTGCAACAAATTGCTCTCAATTCTAATTGCAATTCAATCTGTGTGGATAAGGATCTAAGCGTAAGTATTTTTTTTATACCCTGAACCCATTGAAAATGGGTAAAAAGGGTATAATGGTTTTGCGTAAAAGTATATAACAGATAGAAGGCGGCATCTCCGACCCCATAAAGTATAAATATTCTTGATCAGCCGAGTCGATATAGCCATGTTCGTCCGTCCGTCGGTCCATCAGTCTGTCCGTATGTATTAACGCGTCGCTCTCAGAGATTTTAAAGCTGGAGACTCAAGTTATGGAACATAACCTCGCCTAATCCCTAGGGAGTACAAATTTGTTTCAAAATTTCGATAACTTTACCCGACATGTGATCGATAACAACAAAATGTTGAATTTGGAAAACTTTGCGATGCAGTTTGAAACATTAGACGAAATAATGAAAATTTGTGAAATTTTTATTGAAATCGGTTGAAAAAGATATGGAGCATTGAAGTTAAGAAAGTATGCGCACACATGCTTGAAAGCACTGACGCGTAAAGTATAGGGTTCGGGGTATCGTCTAGTCGAGATTCCTCGACTAGAGCTTTCTTACTTGTTTCTGAGTGTAAAGTTGAAGCAGAGTATAGTCGTTTATGCATGTCGTAAACTAATTTTGGTCAACTTCATTTTGTTTTATTCACTAGATCGGCAACTACTGTATGAAAATATAATCTTATCACATTAAGTTCAAGCTCGCTTGTGTTATTAAGTCAAGATTGTTTGATTGAAGTTGCATTAACTGATTTAAGCTTGTCAGCATACAACAAACTTACTAAATTGAATTCGGTCTTTAAACGAGCCTGTTCGAGTAGTACTTGTCACGGCATTAACTCATCCAAACTTGACATTTTCAGAGGTGAACGCGTTGATGGGAAGCGCTTTGTCAGTGCGGGAGTCAAAAGCTGTAAGCTGTTCGCCGGCAACAAAAACAAAGGCAGTTAAGTAGCAGATGGAAAGCTTTCCAAACTGAGGCAAGGGTAGGCTTATGCTCCTGTTTGCTGGTGGTGTTGCGGGGGAGGTGAGGTTCGGAAGGGGATTTGGTGTGTTTTGATGATGATCACATGGTAATCACAGCGCGACGCGCTCTCAGCTGTTATATATTTTTTTTATTGCTTGTTTATGACATTGGCATAACTCTTGCCCCTGTCCTGTCGCTGGCTGAAACATGTGGTTCTTGTTGCTTGTTTTGTTTTTTTTTTTGTATGTGCATGTGGACAAAGGATATATTTGTGTGTGCCTGCTGCTGCTGCTGCGTGCGCCATGGGGCTTGGCTGGGCTGGCAACAGACGGCTACAACCGAAAAGGCAACAAAAGCAGCAAACGAGGCAACTTTTACGAGCGCATAATCGAAAAACTTCCCCCTAGTGGCACCGAACGCTGGGGGGAGTGGTGGGAGGGTGGGGTGGAGTGAGGACCCTGTTGTGCTAGCTGATGGACCAGGCCTAAAACTGTCCTCTGTTTGAGTCTGGCTCTGAACAAAAACGACAACAAGTAGAAACAACAACCACAACTGTTGTCATTGTTGCCCATTTGCTGCCGCTGGTGCTGGTGCTGCTGCTGTTGGCGGCGACCTGTGATCCACACGTCCTAAAAATAACCACCTCCATGTCTCGTGTCCTTGTCCTTGTGACTGCAACTGTGACTGACTGTAGTCTGTCTTTCGGCCTGCTTTCTGCTTGCCCGTCCTTGTCCTTGGGCTTTTCCCTGCCCGCTTGCTTGTGTCTTTTGACATTTTTTGTTTGTTTTGTTTTTGCTAATTGTGTGCGCGACCTTTTGATTTCACAAGTGACTTGTCAATGTGCTAGGGAGTGTTGCAATTGTCTAACTTTTAATGATATTACATAAACATCTTTGCATTGGTTATCAAAAGTTGGCTTTTGAGTGAGAGAAAATCTACGATTTAAACTGCTTGTTTGCAGCTTAAACTGCTTGACCTTGACTGCTTGAACTGCTTGAACCCAGCCTGAACTGCTTAGCAACATGTTGCAATAAATGAATAGTTTAATTATTAAGTAATGACAACTTGGGTAATATATATATATATTAAAGTATTACTTACTTATAAAAAATGAAGAACAATTTTCAGTTGAAATGCGAAAGCCTAGATTTCTATTTGCTCAAGCAGTTGCTTTGCCTAGGTTGTTTGAGCCTGCAATAAATTAAATGATTTGAATGAGCTTACAGCAATTAAAACTTATATATTCACGTACATATCTGTCATTCTCTTTGGATCTGTGGCATCCGTAACTTGAGACTCATTAGCAGTTGAAATTGAATTCGAATCGCTTGGGGGCAGCTTAGTTTGGTGCAATCAGCTTGCAACTCTCGTTGCCTTATGCCATTGAAATTGATGCTTGCCAAAAATTCAAGTTGCAGCACAAACATGCAACGGCAACTTTACAGCGCTCTGACAGCAGCGCCAGTGTGGTGGGATGGGGTGGGGGGTGGTGTTGGCGGTCGCTAAGGGGGCTAGGGACTGATACAGCTAGTAAATCTTCGCGTCTCAGCTGTTGACACGCGCCGCAAAAGTTGCTCGTCTCATATTTATCACATTTAATTAGTACGCAGCTTGCATTGCGCTCGTTTTTGGCGTTGTTGCAAGTGCAACAAAATATCTGCCTCCTCCTCTTTTGTACAAGCTGGCCTGCTGCAATTGCAATCGCAATCGCAATAAGCAAACGCTTCAACTCTTAAGAACTAATTTTCAGCGCAAAATTCTCAACTTTTTGGTAGCCAAGTCAACAATGTTGTCACACACTACACACATGTGCCACGCCCTCTTCTTCTTTAGTATGTGTGTGTGTGTTGTCAACAAATATTTGTCACTAAATTGCAATATTAGTTAGATAAGTTATGAAAAGTTAAATACTCGCAACAAAACACACACACAACCTAACAGATTCCATAAGTACATCACGAATTTACCCGCAGCACAGATAGGCCAGCGTTGAGTGGGCGTGCCTGTGCGAACGCCCACCGCCCACCGCCGACTGCCAAATTGCAACTTTTTCTGTTTCTTTATACACTTGCTTGTTTGTTGACAGGCATCGTGTTGCAGAGTGCGTCCGGAGCTTAGTTTTGCCGCTTTCTGCTGACACACGGTTTTTTCCATTCCATTCCATTCCGGTTTCGATTCGCTGATTGCCATCGGCTTCCCTTGCCTCAAACGTCGCGTCGTGAGGCAAGCCAAACTTGCAGCTTTAAACAGTTGATACCCTAACTGTATTTTATATAAAACCATTTTATATAGTTTTGATAGAATGAAAGTGAATACAAATTACTCTTAAATTATTTGCATAAAATGAAAATATTCTATTCTTAAAATGTTAACCCTGTCTTAATTGATTCATTACTTACTCAAGTTATGCATCAAATTGATTTAGATACATATTTGCATAATCATATATTATACAAGAAGTTTTATTCAGATACGTTTTAGAAGCTTTAAGGTTAAGGAAAAAGTTCTAACTAAAATCAAGTATACGTGACACAGATCATGACAACATCACAGCACTCTCTTTCTAGGGCACACGAATGAGAAACAAAAAAACTGAGCTTACTTTAAGTTCGCCGCAAAAGTATCCACAAGTTGTGGATGCCATAAGAAGAGAGTAAGAAGCATTAGGCTGGCAAGCAGGTTGTGAAGGGGCATGAGGAAAGAGGGGCGCAAAGACTTTCAGCTATAAGTTAGTGCTCCCCAGATAGTAATTATCAGTAGATTGTCGGCCAGGCAAACAACTTTGACAAGTTTTGTAATCGGTTTTGCCTTTTTGATTTCATTTATTGTACATGACAGCCAAGTGGAAATGCTGCGACCAGCAGCGCCAAGGGCCAATGGCTGGGCCAGGTCCAGGGGCAGGGGCACTTTTAGGGTATGGGAATGGAGAGTGCGAATGGTGTAGTAAAAACGTAAAAACGAAGCCAGTCCAGCAGCAGCAGCAGCAGTTAGTAGGGTGTGAAAATCCATTTTAAAGTTTTCATTCGAATATCAAAATTGATGGCAGTAAACGTAACCAAATTAAGTTGAAATTACTTTAAAAATAATCATAACTAATCAACATCCTCAAAAATAGCTTAGAAGTTTTAACTTTATGTTTATGTGGTCTCTAGAATGGCTAATAAAATATATAAAACATTAAATGGAACTTATTATCAGAGCACGGAATTTTGATAAAACTTTTTGTACTCGAGCTTTCTCGACAACATCCTTCGCACTCGCCTCAAACTAGACCTGTGTCTCGATAACTTATCGATAACTATAGTCCATTGTGCTGTTGCCAAACATATTTTTTATGCAGTTACTTTAACTCTTCATTGATCATTGTTTTCGTTTCAAGCCATTTAGTTGTGCACTATCCATCGGAACTGATTCTGTAACCCATTGGAACTGTTTATATTACCCATATTTATCTCATGGTCGAACATCTCAAGCCACATTCCTGGGTCGAGAATGATCTGCTATGTGTACCAACATTAGTCCCAGCATTCTTTCGCTGCTCGTCGACAAGTTGCCTTTGCATTTTTCTAAAAAGTTTTTTGAAAGAAGCATTTGGGGTAAGAATTTGGTTCGTCTGTTGAATGTTTAAGATATGTACGATGGTGATTGAAAGTGAATTTCGCAATGATTTTATAATAATAAACATGAGCAATAATAATAAATATTGATTTAACTGCAAATCGTATAAAATCTGGTATTCTTTATGTTGTTTTTATACCCTGAACATTGAAACTGGGTAAAAAGGGTATAATGGTTTTGTGCAGAAGTATGTAACAGGCAGAAGGAAGCATCTCCGACCCCATAAAGTATATATATTCTTGATCAGCATCAACAGCCGAGTCGATATAGCCATGTCTGTCCGTCCGTATGTACGAACGCGTCAATCTCAGAGACTATAAGAGCTATAGACTCCAGATTTGGAACATAAGCTCGCTTAATCCCTAGGCAGTACAAATTGTTTCAAATATAACGATAACTCTTCCCATTTGCGATATACACATGTGATCGATAACAACAAAATCTTGAATTCGGAAAACTTTTTGATGCAGTTTTAAAGATTAGACTAAATAATGACAATCTGTGAAAATTTGATTGAAAAACACTGGAGATATGGAGTATTGAAGTTAAGTCAAGTATGCACAATACGCGTACACACTCACACATACTTGCAAGCACTGACTGTAGGCGTAAAGTATGGGGTTAAGGGTATAGTCTAGTCGACTAGAGCCTTCTTACTTGTTTTGAATAAAATATAATCATGCATAAGAACACATTAAACTTGAAAATAAAATTTAACGAAGCATGACGGATAACCAGACTAAAATATAACCAGACGAATTATCTGGTTCAACTAAAATCTGGATATCAGCTTAAGTTGCGTTAAAGTCAAGAACACATAGGCTCCTGTTATATATAATAAGATGAATTGTTAGAAAAATTATGAATGAGTCCGCAAAAGATACAGCATGTTGCATTTGTAAAAACTAAAATTATAATAATTTATCTATATTTTGGGGACAAAAGGTAGTAAAAGCTTTGTATCCTTTTTTGGGGTAGTTATTCAGAAGAGTTGCTTTAACCGACTTTCATTTATATATAGGTTTAAATGGTGATAAAATGAATAAGCGGATAGAAATGACGAAAAAATATCTAAAACATTTTGAAGCAAAACGAAAATAAGATAAAATCAATCATAAATTAATAACGATAAAAACTTATTATTAAAAATGTTGGGGCTTTCTCAAAAAGTGTTAAGAGTCGTTCAGGGATGAAACTATTTAAAATGCATATAGCCTGAAGTTAACACACAGAATTAAAGAATGAATGATTGAAATGCAGTGAGTAATAGGGTCTGCAATATTATAAATCTTTACCTAAGTTTTAGTTTTAGCGGTGTTTGGGAGAACTGCTTAATAAACATAATGATTAAAGTTACAACTGATATGTTTATGCTCCAAAGTGACAATGAACTATTGTCGAGGGGTGGTGGGAGGGGTCGTTGGGGGCAGTACAACAATTGCCATTTGTAACGTATGTGTGTGTGTGTGACTGTTAATATCCGCCCCACATTTTATACAAGTACGGAACAGTTGAGTCCATTGGTGGACACTTCATTGGCTGCCTGCCACATACGACAATAGTATATGCGAGGGGATACATAAATGATATACGAATGCTTCTTAGTTGTGCCACAAAAGATACTCTCAATATATTGAATAGCATTGTTTTTTTTTTTGTTATCGTTGTCTGAATAGGACAGCATCAGCATTGAGCTTGTGTTGATTTTGGATGTATGTGTGTGTGGGTGTGTGTGTGTGTTAGGGACAGCAATAACACACATCTATGGGCCCAGTCCCTGCTCAATTTTTCCACTCTCTCTCTCTCTCGCTCGCTCTCTTCGTCCAGGACCACTTGACACACACGCTGCGTTAAAGGAAATGAAAAATTCTTAGCGAAATTCCCATCATCCCTTATTGTGCTCTGGGGCATTTTGCTTTGCCTTTCCCATTGTCGTATCTCACTATCTTCATGGCTTATACCCTAACTCAATGGTCAACACTCATTTGTTGATAGTTAAATGCTTTGGTTCCGAACATCAAATCAATTTTTTCACAATTTAATTTTGATCTTTGACTAAAAACCTCATTTGAATTATTAGCTTGATAATCATTATCTAAACTTTAAAAATTGGAAAGACAATTAAAAGGACCTGAATTCCTTTATAGGAGAAAGATCAGAATCTTCTCAACAAGAAATTATCATTAAAGTATGTGCAAACTTCGGTTTCCTCAAATTTCACTTGGCTAAAACTAGTTTTTTTTTTTACTTTCTATATGTTTTTAACAAAATTGCAATATTATGTGTGTATTTGTGTGTGTGTGTGTGTGTGGGAATGACAATAAGCTCACCATATGTAATAAAACTGGACGCATTATAGAAAAGTGCCGCGGGCACCATCAAGACGCCATAACAACAACAATATTGAATGACAAAAAAAAAAAAACGAGCAAACTTTTTTTTAAATCAGTTTCATTTCTGGTTTTGTGCAACAGTACATCAAACATTTTACGACCAGTCAACAAACATACAAATACATTATTATTGTATATATACTAAATAAGGCCATATCTGGCTGTAGCCATCTCGGCTTCTGAACAAGTTTCATTCACTTTGTGTCTGGATCACATCTGAGTTTATCAAATGTGTGTGTTGATAGCAAAGTTAATCACTTAAAAAGTGTTTTACATTTCAATTGACTGTTGCTTATTTGGAATAAACTCGTAACTTTAAGTAATTATGTCTTTAAAAGCCAACTTACCACATCCACTGGTTCACTATATGCAGTAACAACTGTACACATTGCTTATGACTATTTGCGCTCGCAATTTAGTTCGATTGTACCAATTGCACCATAAATATACCCTCAACATATTGAAAATGGATAAAAATGGGAAAAATGGAAGCATTTCCGATCCCATAAAGTATATATATATTCTTGATCAGCATCAACAGCCGAGTCGATATAGCCGTGTCTCAAAGACTATGAGAGCTAGAGACTTCAGATTTAGAACACAAGATCGTTTAAGCCTTAGCAGTAAAATGTTGTTTCATATTATCGATAACTCTTCTCGTTTCGATATACACATGTTGTCGATAACAATAAAAGCTTGAATTGGAAAATCTTGGGAATGCCGTTTCAAACTATATGAGATATAATGAAAATCTGTAAAACTTGTGTTGAAATCGGTTGAGAATTACCGAATATATGGAACATTGAATTTAAGTCAAGTATGCAGTATACGCTCACACACACACAGACACACATACTTGCAAGTACGCGTAAAATATTGGCTTCAGGGCAACTTCTAGTCAGAATTTCTCGACTAGAGCCTCCTTACTTGCTTTGTCTTACGTTTGTTTGTACTTCAATTTCATTTGCAGCTGCCCAAATTTCTTCCAACTTACTGCAGTTGCGTCTTAAGCTCTGCACACAAATTGCGAACAACACAACATCTAAAAGTTGCGGAATGGTTGGTGAGAGTGTAAGGTGTGGTAAATGCAATTAGATATGCATAATTGAATACTTTTGTTGGAATTCGTATTTGCTTAACAATTTATTTATTCATGTATGTTAGCATTCTCATCTCTATCTCTCGCCCTCTCGCCCTTTCGCTCTACTTGCTCGGGGAGCTTTGTGGCCTTTGCACAAACTAATTAAGAGGACTGCAAATTGGCCAAGCGTGTTCTGTGGTGAGTCGAGAAGAGATAAAAACGCAACTGAATGCAGCACAGTTGCATGCATGAGGTTGTGAAAGCCAAACAAAACTCAAACGCATCCTGGCAACAAGCAAGTAATACACAAAAGGGGGAAACACACAAACACACAGACAGAGACAGTAAGGGTGAGACAGAGAGAGAGAGAGAGCAAAACTAAATGGCAAATGAATAAATATTAAGTAATCGTATTTGCAATTGCTGTTGAAATTTTGCAAAATTGAAATGGCAAAGCCAAAGGCCAAAGCATCAAGCAATGAGTCAGGATAATAAAGGACACAAGTCAGGGGACATGGATGGCAGCAACAGTAACAGAAGTTTGTCTTTCTGATAATCAACACAACTTCCTGGCGCCCCAACCCTCCGCTTTCGTCCCGTTTGCAACCAGGGACGTAAAACTCATCTACTATTAACTGCTCGATAGATAAAGTACGTATTAAATGCTTAGCAATAGAAATAGAGTTCGTCTGTTTGCATTTTGGCTGCAGTTACTTTCATCATAGTTACTTTGCAGTTAAGCTTTTAATTGCACCGCACAGATAAACATGCGTACACATACATACATACATACATACATGCATACATACATACATACATATATATATATATATATATATACTTGATGTTGCTTATTTGCTGGGCTGTTTACTCGCCTTTCCAGCATTTGCTCAAAGTGGTAGTAGTAATGCTTTGCACAAGTTTTGAACGATCTTAACTTTCGTAATTATTACTTCAAATATTTAAGCCACTCGAACTCGAAGCGTCTCATAAGCTTTAGATCAGAGTGCGTGGAAAATTGATACAGTTTATTCGATTCGAGTTTTTGGCCAGCTTTGATGCATTTTAGCCGTCCCTGAAACATCGTTTATGTTGCACTCGTTGATGTTGTTGTATTTGGCCTTTCAATGTCACACACTGGAGACAAACTTAATTTGCCACAATGTCTTGAAGCTCGCACCACTCCACTCCACTCCACTCCAGCTCACCACCCTCCCCTGCTATGGCCATGTTTTCGAGATGTCTTACACGGCGCACTTGGGTTGTCCTTGGGAACCTCCCGCAGCTGCACATAATTTAATTATCGCAACGTGCCAAGGCGTTCGGCTAGATTTCGCTTACTCTCTCTGTAGCTGACTTGTGTGCGTGTGGGCGTGGCTGTGTGCGTGTGCGTGTGCTTGTCGACTGGTAGCCTCTTTCTTTCGCATCGTGTGGCAACAATGAAGTGCAACATGTTAAGAATAGTAATTAATTCGATAAAGCCGCAGACAAAGCCAAAGCCCGAGCCCATCTATGCATGTATGTATATGTAAACCAAACTACCCCCTCTAGCTCCACCGTTCCAAACAACACACTCCGCAAGGACAAGTTGAGTCCTGGCACTTTGCCACTTCCGCATTGCCTGCCACCGCTTACTTCCGTTCATCTGCAAAACGTTTAAATGCGACCAATGTGCGTGGTAGCTCGTGCCACACACATGCCACATGCGACGATAGTCCCAGCATGTTGCATGCACCCAGCAGTTGTCTAAACGCCCCCTTCCCCTCGCAGTCGTGCGTTTCAGCTTATTGACGGGCTACCAATTTCGATTTGATCTGGCAACTGTTTGTGTTGTGTTTGGCATGCCTATGCCTATTTAGAGCTGACACTGCCACTCTGCCACACACACACACACACACACTTTCGCATAATAGCACATGCAACAACATTTTGTGTCTCTTTTTAGTCTGTATGATTTTGTTTTGGTGTTTTTGATAATTTGCAGCCTTTGCTTTTCTGATTGCTGCCACATGATGCAATGCCAATGCCACATGAAGCTGCTTAGTCAGCTAAAGTGTAAACCCTTTACCGTTACCGTTACCGATTACCCATTCTACTCCAGCTCCTCCTCCTCCTCTTTCTCATATATTTTGCATTAATTTGCTTTAATTGCGAATCGTAAAAAAAAGTTTTTAGTTGCCATTTCCGTTTGCATTTTCACCGCATGTGAACATAACCATGACATTTACCGTTATTTCGGTCATCCCCCCCTCTCTCTCTCTCTCTCTCTCTGTTCGTGGGGCAACTTACTCAAATGTGTCTGTCGTCGACCCATTTGAGGTACAGACGCGGCTGCTGCAGTTAGCAGTTACCCGAAACGCCATTTGGCCATTATCCGTTAGTTTTGCGCATTTCCGGCTCGGGCGATTGCCGCTGCAGCTGCAACAAAACATCAACAGCCCCACCACCAGCACCACCACCAACAACAACAACAGCAACAGCAGGCAACAAACGTTCAAGTTAAGTGGAATTCTGTACTAAAACGTTCATGAGCGTAGCCCATTTCCCAAAAAGGGGGTAGCTTAAACTAACTCTCCTTCAGTTCAATTTGTCAAATGGTTTCACGTTAAACATCATAAAAGTTTATTTCGTGTTTTCTTCTTTGCTTTTCATTTGCAAAATTCAATTTGAACAAAGAACTTACTTTCAAACAACATTAACATTTCGTTGCCCAAATAAACACAAATTTATTTTAATTATATTAAAAATAATTCCGTTTTCTACGATAACATTCGAATTGTGATATTGATATTGACTGCACAATAATATTTAATTTAAATTCGTGCACATATTTATTTATTTATTTGAGCTTGTTGCACATTGTTCCTGGTTTAATTTAAATTAGAATAGTTTCTTAATTTTTTATTCAAATAAATTAATCAAAAAATATCTGGCCTTATTATGCGATATTACTTTAGGCTTGTGCATGTTAAGTAATCCCATTTAAGAAAGCAAACATTAACAATTTAATTACGAATTAACACTTCAGTCGCGTTTTTCTAATTGCCTTTTTTTTCCTTACTTTTCAACATTCAATTAAAACACTTCGAGAACTTTTTTCCTATTTATTGCACATATATATATTTTTATACCCTGAACCCATTGAAAATGGGTAAATGGTTTTGTGCAAAAGTATGTAACAGGCAGAAGGAAGCATCTCCGAAGCATCTCTCCCCCTAAAGTATATATATTCTTAATCAGCATCAACAGCCGAGTCGATATAGCCATGTCCGTCTGTCCGTCCGTCTGTCCGTCCGTCTGTCCGTCCGTCTGTCCGTCCGTCTGTCCGTCCGCATGTGCGAACGCGTCGATCTTAGAGACTATAAGAGCTAGAGACTCCAGATTTGGAACATAAGCTCGCTTCATCCCTAGGCAGTACAAGTTTGTTTCAAATTTTCGATAACTCTTCCCGTTTCCGATATACACATGTGATCGATAACAATAAAATCATGAATTTGGAAAACTTTGAGATGCAGTTTGAAACATTAAACGAAATAATGAAAACACGTGAAATTTTTATTGAAATCGATTGAAAAGCACAGGAGATATGGATCATTGAAGTTAAGACAAGTATGCAGAATGCGCGTACTCACGCATACATACGTGCAAATACTGAGTGTACGCGTAAAGTATAGGGTTCAGGTTATAGACTAGTCGGGATTTCTCGACTAGAGCCATCTTACTTGCTATTGCTCCAAGCCATATTACGCTTGCTACTGCCACAAAGCCTTTCCTTATATGCATATATTTGATGCTACTTTAACCTTTATTTTACCCAATCAAACTGTTGAACAACGCCTCTGTTTAACCACATTGTAGTCCTTTCATGACCTCCAACTGGAACCAAACGTAATTCTTGTTGCATTTTTAATGCGCTGCGAGAGTTCCTGCCGCAGTTGTTGTTGTTGTTACATTTGTAGATACTTTTGCTCGTTGAGCGACAAACAACACCAAAAACAACAACAAGAACGAACAACAACAACATTGTTTTAACCCGTTTCGTTTTCTCTGTTTTGGCCACTCGAATATCGGGCAATTGCAGATTTTAATTACATTTATATATATATATTTATAAATTTCTGTTGGGCACTTCATTTAAGGGTCAGCAGCAGCAGCACCCATAAATAGGTCCAAACTTAAAGCTAAAAGCCAAAACTGACGCTTCAGCTCTCACTTGCTGTGTGGCCCAACAACAACAACTAGTCAAGGTTGCTTCTGTCACACTTTATAGCCCCCCTTTTCCCCCCTAGCGTCCACGTGCCTCTTATAGGAAAAACACAGACGCTGCACTTTTTACGCCCTTTTGAAGGAATGCTCCCGAGTTTCCCGTATAGCCCAAAGCCAAACTGCCAAGTGGCATCTCACACAAGTGTGTGTGTGTGTGTGTGAGAGTGTGCGAGTGTGTGAGTGTGTGTGAGCCTGGTTGACATAGATGTATATCGGGGCAACAGCACCAAGAACAAAAGGCATTAACACCATCAAAGTTGGTAAACAGAGATACAGCACGTATCTAATAAAAGGCCACAACGTGCTGCCAACGCGGTCGCGAACAATCTACGATGGGCAGGGACAGGGTATCGGAGAAGGAGGGAAGTCCAGAATGCGGACACATCTTGTGTGTGTTTGTGAGTGTGTGTGTGTGTTTTCGTGCTTGGTTCTTTGACATTGGCTGAGATTTGGCCCGTTTTGTATGCTTCTTCTTCTACTTTCCTTTCTTCTATCTGCTTTTAACATTCTACTCATTGTTGTTGTTGTTGTCTGCACGCACATTCTTGCATCGTACACACACACACACACACAGATATAGAAGGAGAGAAAGAGAGAGCGACTTCGTCGTTGCCGTCTGTTGCTCCTTTCAACGCTTTTGCCAGTTGATATCCTGCTTAAGGATGCGCTCAAGTACTTTCAAGTCACTTGGCAGCTGCTTAAGTTAACTTTTACTTACACAACACTGTTGGCCTGTCTCGGTACATAGTAAGTATACGGATACGTTTACGTTTACGTTTACGTTGACGGTACGGTTCGGTTCGGTACGGAACGGAGCCAAAAGGTTGTGCGAGTTGTAGCTCAGTGTTGACAGTGCGATACAACGCAGAATGGAATCAACGTTCACGTTTATGTTTACGTTTGGCTTTACCTTTCCTTCCCTCTTCTCTCTCTCTCTGCCTCCTTCCTTTCCTTCAACTGAGAAACTGTTGCCTATTGCTTGACGTCCTCAATGTCTTCAGGATGCACTTGACTCAAGCATCCTTTTGCCGCTTCAAAGCGACAAAAGTATCACCGCAACAGTTGCGGTTGCAACTTCAACATCTCCTATACATGTGTGAGAATGCATGAGGACAAAAGCTGTTGGGGCAAAGGGGATTTTGGGCCACGCCAAAACAACTTATCTAAAACACGGTGTAGATGCTAGCGAATTTCTAAAGGTAATTGGGCTTAACCCAACTAACCAACCGTTTCCTGATATACCAATACAGATCCAAGACTCAACTTCATTAAGTTTGGCTTCTGATAAACTGTTAAACTGTCGTGGTATAGAATGACTTGTGACTTGTCAGGTTGATGTCCGATTATAATGTCGTTCGATTCCAACGAAATCTAGTATTCATTTTACCAAATAACAACGAAGTACCAACTTCGCTAACATATTTAAGCTACCTTCCAACTAGCCCAGGCAGGCAAACAAGTAAGAAGGGTCTAGTCAAGAAATCCCGACTATACTATATATACGTTCAGGGTATAGAAATAACCAATAAGCTGCAGTAAATAACAACTATAGCTATTAAGAAAAACAAATTTGTAAATGGAAATAAAGTAGCTTTTATTCTTATTGCTTTCTGTGCACGTTTAGCTAGATGAAAATACTTTTGTTAAACAACCAAATCGAAAGAAACAAATTTTGTTTCCCAATAAAGCTGAAAGATCAAAGCGAGACAATCAAATAGCAAAACAAAGTAAAACTAATTTGGAGAAGAAGAAATTGATGAAAGTATTTTTCAGATTTAAATACACAATAAATTCTCGATACGATTATAAACTGATGTAGAAAGATATTTAAAAGATAAATAAATGGAAAGCAACAACAACAACAAGAAGAACAGCAACAACTTTTGGCTTGTTGTGCCACAAAAATAAAATAAATAAAAACTCACACAACTTTACATTGTTTTCAAGTTATTTTCGCATTGTTTGATTTCACTTTCAAATTTTCGTCTGCTTGCTCAGACAATGTGGCAAACACGGCAACACAAGGCAAGGCAAGGCAAGCCGTTGCGTTACTCCTTTCACTCGTCGTGCCTCATGCCTCGTGCCCCATGCCCGATTGTGTGTGCTGGTTGCGCACCGGGTTTTTGTCT
>JAWNNV010000555.1:0-19228 GCA_035044485.1 Scaptomyza reducta
GAGCTTCGGAGCTTCAGGGCATATACAGAGTTTATTTTGTCTACCTGGCATGCATCCTAAAAATAAGGGCGAGGCGAAAAATATAAACTGGTTCTTAACCAAAACAAACATAGAAAACTATTTAATTTGACCGTCTGCTTGACCATACCGCAGAAAACTTTGCTTTCGGCGGAGCTTAGAAGTATTTTTTTTTTATCAATTTATGAGCTGTCATCAGCATTCAACTTTTAGGCTTATATAGTTTATATAATTTAAATACGCAGTCAATTGGAATTGCACAATCATTTGATTCCAGCTTGAGAATTTCATCACAAAGAGATAACAGAACACAATACACACACACACACATATTTGCTTTTATATTTGAAATTTGCACAACAAAAATATTAAAATTCCATTTAATCGAAAATGGTCTACTTTCGCAAATTGTATCTAATTGTTGTTCGGCAATTAAATTATTGCTATATCGTCACGTTAATTGATTGATTTTTAGGGTGGACCTTCAAAATAAACGAGGTCGAGTTATGTCTGGAAAACTGAATTATCTATCCATATTATCTATTCATTGATAACAACATTGCTTTTAATAATGAATTATTTTTCGAACTGAATTTTTACAATCCTAAGTCTGCGCCATCGATTAAAGAACACAGCAATGTTTAAAAATTGATTTCTATAAATTTTATTTGCTACAAAATATTTTTGAAATACCTGGGAATTTGTTCCTGTATAAGTACACAAGTTAGTAGTATATATAAGTATCTACAATTCGAAGGCACTGTTTCTTGCACTTTTACACTTAATACACATAGATAAATAGTAACAACATAATATTCAATGTATAGGCACATACATTATAAGTACATATAAAATTATAAGAATAAAGTATTATAAACTGGAATTGGATGAGTTTATGTACATATATAAAGGACTGGCAGGCATTTAAGCACCAACTTTGATCAATCAAAAAAATGCCTGATTCAATTAATGTCTAGGACGATAATCTGCGATTTTGTTGAGTAGATTCGAATGCCTAAAAATAAAACGAAACATAAAAACAATTTAGTTTGATTATAAACCAACTCCAAAAATATTAAATTACCTTCTTTGCAACTTGTAGCAGGTTCTCAAATGTTGATTTGCCCGTCTGCTTAACCATATCATGGAAAATTTTGGTCTCGGCCACGGTTAAAAGTTCATACGGTGTTCCAAACTCAACCACTGTGCCGGCATCCATGACGAGCACCTTATCGGAATCCATTATTGTATGCAGTCGATGTGCAATTGTAAGTACGGTGCAGTCTTTGAACTTGTTTCTAATGGTCGTCTGGATAAGTGCATCAGTTTGTGGATCCACATTGGCAGTGGCCTCATCCATGACCAGAACGCGATTCTCGCGAAGAATGGCACGAGCCAAACAGACCAATTGACGTTGACCCACACTAAAATTCGTGCCACCCTCGGTTATTCTACTCTGCAAGCCACTTTGCAAGTCGGCAACAACATCCTTTAGCTTCACCTCATCCAAGGAAGACCATAACTTCTCATCGCTATACTCATCGAAGGGATCCAAGTTGTAGCGCATTGTACCAGAGAACAGTACCGGCTCCTGCGGTATAATTGATATTTTGCTGCGCAGATCATGCAAGCCCATTACTTGCGTGTCCCTCTTGTCGATCATTATGGAGCCATCAGTGTAGGAGAGTCGGAACAATGCATTGATCAGCGACGATTTACCCGCACCTGTGCGACCCACAATGCCAACTTTCTCTCGCGCTTTGATAACAAAATTGAGGGACTTAAGTACGTATTCCGATTTGGGATCCGGAGCATAACGTAGGCTTAGCTCGTCAAAGACAATCTTTCCGTGTTCAGGCCAAGTCTTAGGTGGTTTTTTATCCGCCGGAGCTTCCAAAGCGCCCTCTGGCTCAATATCCTCATATTCGACGACACGCTCCACGGCAGTCATGGTGTTCTCCAGCTCCGCCGACTGACGCATGCCCCACTGCACCATGCCAGTCATGCCCATAGCCTAAAGAAAACAAATTAATACCAATTTGAGAGGGGGAGTGTTTCATGTGACTTACCTGGGTAATGGCCAAACCCACTTCACCACCATTAGCTGGTGGAAAAATGAAGAAACTGAGTGTTATAATGCCAATGTAGATAACACAGAAACAGTCTAGCCAATAGCCAAAGGCACGTGACGTGCTGATAAACATATAAAATGCCGAACTATGCAGGTTCTGATGATTATCGAATTCGCTAATTAGGACACGCTGTGCTCCAAATGCTCGTATCGTAGACAGACCCGTCAGCGAGGCAGTCATATGCGAGTAAATTGGCGAGCGTGCTGCAATTGATAACAATTTATAGATATTCGTATACAATAGATAAATGTTAATTGACTCACTAATAGCCTCCAAACGTTTGACATTGCGTGATGTTTTCAGATAGAATGTGCGAAGCTGATAGAAAATGATGCCGAGTATCACAGTGGGAACGAGAAACAATGGATTCACAATTGCAACGACAATGACAATGCCGCCCAAGGACAAGAATATTTGTATGACATCCATCATGACAGCCGGCAATATCTCATCCACTTGACCCATATCCTTGGAGAAACGATTCAGTATGCGACCCGATGGATTCGTGTTGAAAAAGTACATGGCAGCACGCGTGATGCCGCGAAACATGGAGTTATGCAGCCGGGTGGATGCCTTCATGGCCAGATTGAAGAACAAAAATGAACGTGCCAGCGTTACAGCAATGGTAGCTATTGTGATGATTGTAAATATATATGTATCCAGCATTTCAGGGTCCACATTCCAGCCCAACTCGTTCAGCCACATGGAGAAACGTGATTCGGGAACATGCGAAACAACTGTCGTCGTGCCGTTGCTGGCCGGTGTACCAGATGAATCCAAGCTGATGGTGCTATTATCATTCATGCTCTTTATAGTGCCCTTTTTGGCAACCCTGGAAAAAGTACACAGTATTATTAGGCAGTCAATTAACAAATATATATCATTCTTTTAATGCTTACCAGTATGAGAGAAAGTAGTCGCCGAGGGAGGCCAGCACTTGGGAGAGCAGACAGAATGCCATCATGACAAAGAAGGCAAAGAAACCGCCGCCAGCCTTAAAATATTTATTATAGAGTCCCAAACCGACGCCTCCTTGTTCCTGAGATTCCTGCACATGCATTTGGGCGACCGATGATTCATCCAGACAGGAATCGGCCAGCGATAACAGAGATTGTTCACTGTTGCGTCGATTATCGGTGGCCGAGCCCGATCTGGAACGCGAGCGCTCATCCATGCCATGCTCATCGCGCGCCGTATCCGCCAGCATTGAGGCAAAGTCTAGACCCGATTCACGCAACGATTCGTATGTGCCCACGGCGCTCACCTGGCCCTTGTCCATGATGACAATCTGATCGGCATGTTGCAGAAACTGCAGCTGATGTGTGATCAGGATTACAATACGATCCCGCAAATAGCCACGGAAACACTTCTCAAACAGATGGCGGGCCACATGTGTGTCCACAGCGCTCAAAGGATCATCCAACAGATAAATTGCCGTCTGGCGATAGACAGCGCGTGCCAAACTGATGCGTGCCTTTTGACCACCGGAGAGCGAGGCGCCCCGCTCACCCACAATTGTCTTGTCGCCGTAGGGCAACAAATCAAAGTCCCGTTCGAGAGCACAGTTCTTAATCACCTGGGCATAGCGACGTCTGTCCATGACCTCGCCAAAGAGTATATTCTGACGCACTGTGCCAGTGAATAGCCAGGGCTCTTGGGATGCATACGAGAAGCTGCCATTGACACGAATCTCACCAGACTGCGCACGCAGTTCGCCGAGTATGGCCTGAATGAGACTGGACTTGCCGGCGCCCGTGCGTCCCACAATGCCCAGCAGTGTGCCTGGCTGGACGCGCAGATTGACACCATGGAGTGTGTAATCCGGAGAGCTGATATCCCATTTGGCCATCAGATCCTTGATCGATATTTGGGCTTCGGAGAGCACAGCGTTCTCATTGATATGCGGCGTTAGTAATCTATCTGTGACATCATCCTGCTCCTGTTCCAGTTTAGAGTGTACTGTTGTCTGATTACTGCCCGGCGTAAGTAGCGGTAGCTCCAGCGATTTATCACTGACATCCGTCTCTTCGTACAGCATATAGTTGCGGACACGTTTAATGGATATGAGTGCTTCGGCCATTTGTGAGATGCCTTGTGGAAAGAATACGGTCATGGTTGTACGCAATATATTATAATACGCCGTAATCACAAAGGCCTTTTCGGGTGTTAGAAATGTTCCAAGCAGCACATAGCCGACCAGACTTAGAAATATCGAAACACGCGTTAGAAATATTATGAAGGACAATAGTATGCCCCGGATATACGAAACGTGTCTTATCGCGTTGATTTCCTTTTTGCGGGCATATGCCACCATTTGCTCAAACGGCAACTCCCACGCATACATCTTGATCACTTGAATGCCAGCAATGATCTCGTTCATCATTCGCACACGTTCGTCCGTCCTTAAAGCGGTGCGCATCCTGAGCACTGAGGTCTTCTTGCCCAGCCAAGCCTGCATCGGAATGAAGAGCAGCATAAAAGCCACACCAAATATAGCCGCAACGCCAATCTGAAGGGGATTTAATCAGTGATATAATAAATAGCAAATAAATTGCGGGGCAACTGGACTAACCTCCAGGTACATTAGATACGTTATAAACAGTGTCTGCAGTGGCCCCACCCACAGGTAGTGCATAAATATAGTCGCCACATCCAAGCGTCCCACATCATTCGACATTAGATTCACAATATGCCCAGCCGTAGTGTCGCCCAGCGCTGTCTTGCTCAAACGCAGAGCCTTGCGATAAATCATGCTGCACATGCCAACGCGCATCTTCATGCCCACATGCATGGTGCCCAGCATATAGGGATGCACAATGATCACATTTAGAGCACTGCACGCAATCACACCTGCCGCATAGTAATAGGCTGCATCGATCGTCTCCGAACCATACGTATAGTACGATATCAGCTTCAGCAGACACAGTGGCTGCACTGTGCGCAGTCCGAGTTCCAGCAGGAAGAGCACCAGACCCAGCAATCCATATTGTAATCCAAATACACGCGCAAGGGCACGCAACATACTTGGCTCCTTCTTGGAGTTGGTTTGTTTTCTTTGCAACTCCTGTTCCCAGGCGGCGCATAATTCATTGCCAAGTGTTTCTACAAAAATAATGAGGTGAATAAGTTTTAAGAGGAAACTTCGTTGTAGAGAAAAAACATAAAATAATTTCAGTGTTGTGAAAATTAATTCTTTAGATACGAAGTTCATAAATCTAGAAGATGTTTTTATCATTTATTTATAATAAAAAGATAATATTTAACAATTGTTGTAAAATTTTGTCTTTACTTTGTAAAGATGAATAAGTTTTAAGAGGACCAAAAAAAAACTTCGTTGTAGAGAAAAAAACATAAAATAATTTCAGTGTTGTGAAAATTAATTCTTTAGATACGAAGTTCACAAATCTAGAAGATGTTTTTATCATTTATTTATAATAAAAAGATTTAACAATTGTTGTAAAATTTTGTCTTTACTTTGTAAAGAAACTCGTAAATAAGATCATAAACTTTTTTCGCAACCATCCTTATCAACAACAAAGTATTACAGAATATTCCTCAGACAAATGACTGTCAAGGCAATGACCGATTATGTCTATACTTAAATTGGGATTGATAAGTCTGAGAACAAAGGCCATGAATTCGATTCTTTTGTATGTAATCAATTATTTTTGCTGTGAAAATCAACACATTATTATACCCTTAACCCATTGAAAATGGGTAAAAAGGGTATAATGGTTTTGTGCAAAAGTATGTAACAGGGAGAAGGAAGCATCTCCGACCCCATAAAGTATATATATTCTTGATCAGCATCAACAGCCGAGTCGATATAGGCATGTCCGTCTGTCCGTCTGTCCGTCCGTATGAGCTAGAGACTCCAGATTTGGTACATAAGCTCGCCTAATCCCTAGGCAGTACAAGTTTGTTTTAAATTTTCGATAACTCTTCCCGTTTCCGATATACACATGTTATCGATAACAACAAAATCTTCAATTTGGAAAATGTTTTGATGCAGTTTGAAAGATTAGATTAAATAAAGACAATCTGTGAATTTTTTTTTTATTTTATTGAAATCGGTTGAGAAACACTGGAGATATGGAGTATTGAAATTAAGAAGGTATGCCCTATACGCGTATACATACAGACACTCACACATACTTGCAAGCACTGACTGTATGCGTAAAGTATAAGGTTAAGGGTATAGTCTAGTCGGGATTTCTCGACTAGAGTCTTCTTACTTGTTTTTCTATAAATAATTTCACAACTTTGAATTGAATGAGTATAATTGTACGTTGTTGTGTGATTCAGTTTTTTTACACCATATACATATTTGTAATAACTCACCTGATTTATGGTCGTTCAAGGCCTTATAGAGATCCTGGGTATCCAGCATTTTCTTACGTCCCTTGAAGAACGTGGGCATGGTGTACCTAAAAAGAATCGTGATTTTAATAATACATGACATGATTTTCATGTGTTTAACAATTGATTTGACATACCAAAAACCTGCTGCCGATAAGAAATTGGCATGTTCCCGCGGGTTCTCCGGCAAGTCAGCAGTTTTCACGGACTGCATTGTGTATACTGGGGATGGGCGCAACCACGTAATGAAGATAACGTTCGTGTGTAGAAAATAGAGTATTACAAAACAGTTTGATATGGTTTTTTTTTTTTTGCTAATTACTAATGCAATCGCGTTGATTGATTTAGTCTGATTATACGTAATTATAGTGCTGCAGAAAATGTATGAACACACATTAACCACATTTGTAGTTTTTAATATAACAAAATGATCCGTTTGCTAATACGCGCCTGCATACACACAAAATACACAAATGTAACTGTTGTTTCTCATGTGCATTGTTCTTCAATTTTGTCTGCATAGCTTTTCGATCATTTTGGTGTGCGTTATTCCCACGATGATTTATCTTTTGTGAAAAAACAATAGCTACCAGCAGCAGCTGTGTATGCGTGTGTGTGTGTGGGCACGACTTTACGTTCGTGCACGTACATACACTAACACATATGCATAAATGCAGGTATATGCGTATACTCGTATTGCCGGCTTAAAAAATGTAAACATTTGTGCAATCTAACAAACAATTAACGGTAGTTTGAAAACGTATGCATTGGGTGCGCATACATATACATACATACATATACATTAATCCAAACATAGAAATATACTGCAAGCCAATATTTATGAGCATACATACATTTAATATGCTACATTTCAGGAGCGCTAACATAAATAATATAAAAGAAATCTAATACACATATGTGTGAGTACGAATTTGTGTAAACAAATCCCATTAAGCATTCTCCAAAGTCTATTTATTCGAATGTACATATACACTTCATATAAAGCACACGCGCAGCAAAACTGTAAAACTTTGTTTGCTTATGTATTTTAGTTTTTTGATTTCTTCCATCGTTCTGTCTATGTACGCTGTATATTATATATGTACATGCATGTGCTCGTTCTTATCTTATATCCGAACTAACGGTTAACACCAGCATTGCGGCAATACGACAATTAAGTTCCTGTACCAACATTGATTATCTATGGTTATTTGCAATAATGGTAATTTTTTTTTTTAATTTTCACAAAATTATCTAATCGCACAAACCGACACCGTTACATACGTACATATTAATTAAGTTCAATGTAGTACACAAATTACAAACTTTTTATTTGATTCAAGGAAATCAAAATATAACCATGTACATACGTGTTCAATAGTAGCGCTCAATTAAACTAGAAAAACATTCTACACTTCTGTTGTTGTTGGTGACGAAAGGAAATTAACAATTAAACATTTTTGCTCAAATGCGCAACAACAAAAAACGAACAGTGCGCCTGTAAGGGCAGCATACTACTGAAAAGCAGCTGGCGGCAATCGGGTATTTTCAAGTGAGTTCGGCACGCACACATTTGCAATTTTGTGTTCGAAGTCACGTACATTGATATATACTTGCTACGTACATACACTTCGTACATTCGCAAAATGAGAAAATCAACAAGTTTAAGGTACAAAAGAAGAAGGAAGTTGTCTGAGAACAAACGGACTTAGATATTATAGTATGATTTTTTTCCATACAAAAAAATTAATAATAAATTAAAAATAATGCGAAATTTATTTTTTATTTATTATTTTTGCATAAAACATAGAGCTAACTTGTACAGAAAATTAACCCCGGGCAAATTTCTTAGTCATCCATTACTTATGATTGATTGCCCTTAAGAAATTAAATCAATAGGAATTATCTAATTGGTTCGGTGTGTCCTTGTTAACGTAAAAATGCACTCTATTTAACCAAGTTAAACAAGTTGTTACGGGCAACTAAACGAAAATCATCCTAACAACCATACCCTTTTTATCATAGAGATAAAACAAAGTTAATAAACTTATGTACATTTTATTTACAAACAGATTATATTCTGTTTGATAGATTTTCTTTTATTTTTCTTTTGTGTTTTTCTCGTACATTCACGATATTGAAAACTTAGGCAACAAGAGCAGATGCGGTGCTGGATTCGTATTTCCAGTTGGGGGGCAGAACGCTCTTTGTTTTGTAGTAGCGAGCCAGGCGGTGAATTCTGGACTCGACCAGAATCAAACGGAACTTGCCGTCCTTATCCTTGCGGCTGCGCTCCAAATGCTTGCGGATGGCCACTGCCTTCTTGATCATGTGGTAGAGATCCTCTGGGATGTCGGGCTTGAGGCCTACCGCTTTCATGATGCGCAGAATTTTGTTGCCATTGACAAAACGGACTTGAGCCACGCCATGCGAGTCACGCAGGATGATGCCTGAAACAAGTAAACGTAGACCACATTAACATAACCTCAAATGGTAATCACACAATAATAACATTACCGATTTTGGAGGGAGTCAGACCCTTCTTGCCGAGCTTCTTAATCTGCTCCTTAACATCCTCAGCGTTAAGCTTCAGCCACGATGGGACCGAGCGTCTGTAGGGAAGAGCTGATTGGGATATACCCTTGCTGCAAAAAAAACCATATTTGTTAGTTTAGCCAGTGAATGACAGCGAGAAGAGGAAGAGCAGCCGAATTCATTTGCAACATGTGCTTGCCATGGTGGCTAAATTTTTGATCAGAACTCGCGCATGGCAAGCAATTTTCACATTGTTATTAGGTCAGATTATTGTGGAATGCTTATTAAGCACATTTTACAATGAATGGCGCATTTTAAGAATATAAAAATCAACTACCCAGGAGCGTGCATACGACCCATGATGTTACTAGCTTAATTTTTTACACCGAAAAGAAAGTGGAGACTAATGGAACAACACTCTACAATTCAACTCTACAAAAAACAGAGTTGCATTTGCTACTGTCAGTTAACATAACTGTAGACTGGGACTCGTTACTCCTAACATATGTAAATGTTGCTCATTCTGAAAAGTATTGTTCTAAAAAAAATAAAAATTTCTTAACGCAAAATGCAAATGCAGCAAGATAAATACAGTGAGACGCTTATTAAGCTAGAAAATGAAGAACTAGAGGTGCGTCAATTACCAATTGACAAAACAGTTTTATTAACATATGGATTTTGGCCTTTCCACAGAATATAACACCGGGTGCTGAAATTTACCAGCAGCTGATGGCAATTTATCTGTATCAAAACAAACTGTGAGAATGGTACAAGTTTAATTATATATGTATTCTAACGACCTCTACTTTGTTAATAGTGCCAGTGCTAAACTACTTTGGATGCGTATAGCCAACAATGTAAAGGAACATAACAAAGAGCTAGCTCAACTGAACCTCTTGAATCTGGCGCTGCAGCATAATAACTACGCTGACTTCTTCAAACATATGAAATACGAGTGGTCCGATAATAACAAGCCCATCATTGATGATCTCTTGGGTAGGCAGAGATAAATATTTTCAGCTAGTTGTCTTATATATTATTTTTAAAGCAGTAAAGCAACGCGAGGAGGTCCTGAACTTGATATCCAGCGCTTATGTATCCGTTTATGAACAGAACCTGTTCCAAATGACTCAAATGACGCCGGATGAACTGAAAAATGTCTGCTTGGGGTGGGCTCGCGAGCAGGATGGAGATAAACACATTTGGATACCAAAAATTAAGGAGCCAACTTCTCGGGTTTCCAGCGATGATCAGTTGCTTAAATTAACCGAGTTTGTGTCATTTTTAGAAAACTGAGGAATAAAACATTCCTATTCATTTTATTTGATTTTTGTTTTCGCTCTGTTAAGTGGGGAGTATTTCTGTTAAATGTAGGTATCGAGTAGTATCGTTCTTGTCTCGTTGTGTCATTTGGAAGAATAAAAAATTTGCACGGAAACGACAGCGCATTTTCACTGGAAAATCAATCAAAGAACATTTTTATCGGACACATTTTCAAAAGATTTGCAATAAAAAATACTGTGGAAAAGCATTTAATTTACCTTTAAACAGTCCTATCAAGCTTCGGCCTATTTGTATTTCGTGCGGTGTGTAAGAAAAAAACCATTTTCTGTACAACTGTGTGTGTGAGAAAAGAAAAATGGCAGCAAGCGACAAATCTGTCGATGATTCTCTTTATCCCATTGCGGTATTAATTGATGAATTGAAAAATGAGGATGTTCAGGTTAGTTGGTTTCTGTAGCTACAGATGAACATAATTTTAACCGTGCAACACAATATTAAATGTGTAAACCGCTAGACGAGTATTCATAAAAATGTATGTATAAGCATGAGTATTTATGTATATGCAAAAAAGTGCGTCACTGTGTGAATAGCAAAAATACGCAAGTATGAATGTGTGTGCAGCTTTACTATCTTTTTATTGTATTGTTTAATTAGTACGTTTTTTTGATTTGATAAAACTATTACAATAAATTACCTTTTAGTTGCGTTTGAACTCAATCAAGAAGCTCTCAACGATCGCGCTCGCTCTGGGCGAGGAGCGCACTCGCTCCGAGCTCATTCCGTTCTTGACTGAAACCATATACGATGAGGATGAGGTGCTCCTTGCGCTGGCTGATCAACTGGGCAATTTCACAAGTAAAATAATCCATTTAAAACTTTGGAACACACTTATGTAAATTATTCCATTTTCGTAGGTCTTGTGGGAGGTCCAGAATATGCCATGTACTTGTTGCCGCCGCTGGAAAGTCTGGCCACTGTGGAAGAGACTGTAGTGCGCGACAAGGCAGTTGAATCTCTGCGTACCGTGGCGGCAGAGCATAGTGCACTGGACTTGGAGATTCATGTGGTGCCGACGCTGCAACGCTTAGTCTCCGGAGATTGGTTTACCTCGCGCACCTCCGCTTGTGGTCTTTTCTCCGTGTGCTATCCACGCGTCACACAGGCAGTCAAGGCGGAATTGCGTGCCAATTTCCGTAAGCTGTGCCAGGACGAAACACCTATGGTCCGACGCGCCGCCGCTAATAAGCTGGGAGAGTTTGCCAAAGTCGTCGAGACGGAGTATCTTAAATCAGACTTGATTCCCAACTTTGTGCAGTTGGCGCAGGACGATCAGGACTCTGTGCGTCTGTTGGCTGTAGAGGCTTGTGTCAGCATTGCACAACTGCTGCCCCAGGACGATGTGGAACACGTAAATAAATTATTACCCGAGCTTAAATGCATCACTAATTACATATTTGTTACCTAAACCAATTTGCAGTTGGTGTTGCCCACGTTGCGTCAATGTGCCAGTGATTCTTCGTGGCGCGTTCGCTACATGGTTGCCGAGAAGTTTGTCGACCTACAGAAGGCTGTTGGTCCAGAGATAACGCGCGTGGATCTAGTGCCCGCTTTCCAATATCTGCTTAAGGATGCCGAGGCGGAGGTTCGTGCCGCCGTCGCCACAAAAGTTAAGGACTTTTGTGCAAGCCTTGACAAAGCCAATCAGGTGCAGATCATCTTGAGCTCCATTTTGCCGTATGTACGCGATCTGGTCTCGGATCCCAATCCACACGTCAAGTCAGCGCTGGCGTCTGTCATTATGGGCCTCAGTCCCATGTTGGGCGCCTATCAAACGGTTGAACAACTACTGCCACTGTTTCTCATTCAACTGAAGGACGAGTGCCCTGAGGTTCGACTTAATATTATCTCCAACTTGGATTGCGTCAATGATGTTATTGGAATACAACAGCTGTCACAGGTAACGGTTATAGCTTCAAAAACTACAATTTTTATTCATTATTTATCTTTTTTTATATAATATTTATATTTCTCTTAATCTAACAGTCACTACTACCTGCCATTGTGGAGCTGGCCGAGGATTCTAAGTGGCGCGTGCGCCTAGCCATTATTGAGTACATGCCCGCGTTGGCTGGCCAGCTGGGCCAGGATTTCTTTGATCAGAAGCTGCGTGGTCTCTGTATGGGTTGGCTCAACGATCACGTTTATGCCATACGTGAGGCTGCAACATTAAATATGAAGAAACTGGTTGAACAGTTTGGCGCACCCTGGGCCGAGCAGGCCATTATTCCAATGATATTAGTCATGTCACGCAACAAGAACTACTTGCACAGTACGTACTCGATATAATATATATATATATTTGTACTATATATATATTTGGTTTCTTATGTAGGAATGACGTGCCTTTTCTGCCTCAACGTCTTGGCTGAGGTGTGTGGCACGGATATTACAACAAAACTGTTGCTGCCCACTGTATTGCTGCTCGCCGCTGATCCCGTCGCCAATGTTCGCTTTAATGTTGCCAAGACATTGCAGAAGATTTCACCCTTTCTCGAAGCCAGCGTCATTGATGCGCAGGTGAAGCCCACTCTAGATAAACTGAATGCTGATACCGATGTCGATGTCAAACATTTTGCTGCACAAGCGATTGCGGGCATTGCAGCCGGTAAGCGCCAAATCACACGCTCACATAGGACACGTACACACAGATAGATAGTAAAAACACAACTGAAAACATCACATATATATATTGTGCATATACTGCGTATCCTGTACAAGCATCTTCCTTTAGAAATGGAACTGAATGTCTTTAGAACTGCAGTGCCGCCTTGCATGGGCGTTAAGTTTGAAGCGGCTATGGACTCTAAGCTGATCGTTGAGCCGCCACCAAATTCAGAAGCTGCTGAGGTTGGGGGTGTTCTCCTTGAGCTCAATACTAACTCAGAGAATAACGGCAGCGGCGGGGGGGAGCAGCCGCAGCAGCAGAAAAGTGTTTCGGAATGTTAGAGGATGAGTAGATCAATCAATGTGCAAACTCCTGCTGTGTGTGTGTGTTGCCTTTAATCCAGTTCCAATTCAATGTTAAATCAAGCAAGTCTTTGCAAGTTGTGTTTCCAAGTGTCTTTAATATGGGGATATATTTTGTGTGTGTGTGTGTGTGTTCCTTAAACCAATAATTATACAAATACTAATTGTTTTTTCCATTTTTCTCTTCTATGTCTCTTTACCGGATTCATGAACTTGCCTCCACCTGTTGATTGTGTTGTGATTCTCCCATTAATTAATTGTTATTGCAGCGTAATCAACTATATAATTTTTTATTCTATTTTTAAAATGTATGTATTTCACACGCTGGCAACAAAAATATAATTATTTGTGTAGCAACACTTAAAAACGGAAACTTGTAGTTCAAAAAATCCCTGGAAGAAACCGAAGCACTTGCGCAGAATTGGATACGTTTAACTGCAAGAGATCACTGCACAAGCGCCCTGAAGCCTACATATTTAACATTTTCAAAATGCATATATCGAGCCGAGCAATGGAAAAGAGATGAGCTACAGCAACGCGACACATGAAAATATAATACTTACATACTTATTAAATACATAACTTACCATTTAAGCATAAATTCATTATTACAAACAAACAAGCAAGTGTGTAGACTCTGACAAAATGTATTGGTTAAACGCATCTGAATGCAAAATAAAAATTATTGTAAAAGAATTCCAAAAATGCTTTCTATGTGTCAACAGAAACGACATTCGCACAGTCATTTGTCTAAGGTCTTGATTACATATCATTTTATTTAATTGTTGTATTTAAGAGTTATTTACGAATAGGTGGCATTTACAACCTTTGCGTAGTTTTGTTTGCACAATTCGACGGTCATCATGCGAAGTGTTTTTTGTAAGATACTCGACCACCTGTGTGTGTGTGTGTGTGTGTGCGTGTTTTTGTGTATGTTATGCAGAGAGCGAGCGAATGGTGGAGAGAACAAAAAACGTAAGAGATAGAGAGTGTGCTCGTGGTTAGTGGCGCAGATCAGTTCCAATTGTCAGTGCGTTCCGACGCGTTGTGTTTTAACGTGCTAGCACGCAGGTTAATGTAGTTTACACAGAGTCAACGGAATAAATAATTTATTGCGCGTAGGTTGTAGGAGTGCTTGCTTAATATTTATAGTAAATTACATGGCAAATATTATTGAGTGCTATTGATGATTAAGTAAAGACGGCGAACACAAATATGGGTTTGTGTATGTGTGTGTGTGTGTGTATGTTTGTTTGTTTGTTTGTGCTTGTGACGAAAGAGAAAGCCAATAAATAGTTTTCTGATTCGCCGCTCATTTCTACACAACTACAGTGTGTATGTAAATATGTACGATGTGTGAACATAAGTGTGCTGCTATGATTTAATTCAGAAAGTGCAATTAAGGCCACACTTCAATTTATGTTACTGTTATTTACCGACAAACACACATGTTGCGACAAAATACGTTAATACATATATATTTGTGTACAAATAGCTAAAACTAGTTTAATATCACAACAAAGCTAGTCTCTAAAATTGCCCAAGTGCCATTCGTTCATTAATTACGCAAATATGCTGCAGACTTTGACCTAAGGTGGTTCGTTTCATTAGACGCTACCGCGCCACCACCCTCTCTCCCTCCCTACGTATTCAAAACAATTAGCTTGACGCTCTTGAACGTTGTGTGCTTGCAGCCGGTCATAACTGTAATTTGAAGTAGCGTTATTTATTTTCGTTTTTTCTTTTAACAATACCGGTCAGATTTATGGCATTACCGTTACAAATATGATTACCGAGTGCTTGGCGTCGTTTATTTGGCTGCGATTTACGAATCAAAAGCACTACATACACATAAACATATATGCATGTACATACATACATATGTATATGTATGTGTTTAAACTTGACCATATGTGCGTGTTTGTGTAATTATCTTATCTCGAATACCACACGAAACGTCCGATTTTAATTAGAATCAAATCATTGAACGAGATTAGGCTTTATGGATTTTCGCTTAGTATTCGCTAATCAGTTCTGGCAACTGGAAGTGGTATATTTTTGAAGTGGCACAAGCATATTCGGAATTCCGGAACTGCTTTCTAGTCTAACAAATTAAAAATGTAAATTAATTTGAAATTTCTAAATAATTTCAAAATTTATCTAATTAATCCGTTCTATACCTTCGTTTTTTACAGCGCAAATATGCACAAGGCAGTCAAAAATAAATCCCGTGAGTAAAAATATTCAAAACGCTTTTCTGATGAAATATTGAATATATTTCCAGCACATAAAATTCGATTAAGATTAATTACTACCGAATCCATATATCGTTTCAAGTTTCATTTCCCAATTTGAAAATGATATGGGAGCGATGAGTAATTTAATCATTTCATATATATATACATATATGTATATCATGCACACAATCAACCTATATTTACGTAATTACCTACTTTTTATATCTATCTTATATTTTCAGGGTTATTATGTGGCCTTAAAAGTTCTAGGGCTGATTTAACTTCAGCCAAATTCATACTATATTATGGGTAAGTTATTTATATGAACTTAATTTATCATATAATGGAACTTATCTTGATGTTTGCAGGCCCAGCGTAGCTGACAGCGATATATATGATCTACATGACTCCAAGAGTCTGTTGGAAGCTGAGCATATGGATTTGAGCAAGAATACCGTGCTGTATTTGCATGGCTATCTGGAAGATCCCGATGTGGAGAGCATGCATGTCATTGCGGAGGCATATTTGGAGCGCAAGGACACGAATCTAATTTGTTTGGACTGGGGTGAACTGGCCGATGGCAATTATATGTTTGACGCTGTGGTGAATGCAAAACAAATGGGACCATATTTGGCTAAGATATTGCTAGAAATGTTTGATCATGGTTTGGATATTAATAAGTTTCACATTGTTGGACACTCGCTGGGCGGCCAGATGGCTGGTATGGTTGGTCGTGAGATCTTTAAGCGCACCAAGGGTGTCTTGAAAATCAAAAGGTATGTTATAGCACAAAAATCTTTGAGTTAACATTTTATTTATATATATTTGGTTTACCAGAATTACCGGCTTGGATCCGGCATTTCCACTATTTTACCTCACCGCTGGATTGGCCGCACACCTCAACAAAGATGATGCCGAATTTGTCGATGTTATACACACAGATGCCTGGATATATGGAGCACCAAGCAGCACGGGCACAGCCGATTTCTGGCCCAATAGTGGCAAAACCCTTCAGCCAGGTTGTCCCAAACGCAACTATAAAATGCTAAGTGATAATGATTTGTCCAGCCATCGACGCAGCTGGTGGTTTTGGGCTGAGAGTGTTGCCGATCGGTTTCCCATAAAATTCGATGCGGTTGCCGTCAAAAGCTGGAATGACTTTAAACTTCATAAAGTTACTGAAACGGAACAAGCCGTAGTAATGGGTCATAATTGTCCCACAACGTAAGTTAATCCGAAAAACACTTACTTATTTTTACTACTAATATTTGATTTTAGTATACATGGCGATTTTTACTTACAAACAAATGGTGTGACACCTTTTGCACGTGGCAAGGAAGGTATTAACTATGTGGATCCCAAGGAGCTTGTGGGCAACAACAATACCTACGAAATCACACTACCCGCAAAGGTAGAACATTAAAATACTACGATGTATGTATATTTATAGTGCACAATTATGTGCTTTTTAAATAAATTGTTACTGGAATTTGTTAACTAAAAGTCTGATTTTTGGACTTTTAAATACCATTTCAATTTGGGCTTTTATAGCGCCAAACTACTTACCGTACAAAAATATCGATAATTTATTCAATATATCGATGCAAAACTCTCAACTATTGCCACGGGGAATTGCACATCTCTAGTAAGTATCTCATAGAGTGAAAAAGAAACAACTTTTCAAATAAAAATGCTATTGTAAAAAAGCTAATTCTTAACATATGAAGGTGGAAGTGGAACACATCAATGCCAAAATAGTATTAAATTGAAAAAAATTAGTTTTCTGGGAATCAAACATTTTTTTTTAAACTTTTACGAAAAAAGTTATTGATAACTTATTCATCCTAACTTGAGCACAAAACTTAAAGGTAATCAAAAACTGAATTTATCGTTCAATAAAATATTATTTTATTATATATATTCAATTCTTATATCTTATCAATTGGTTGTTATAAGAAATGATTAAGAAACAAGTTTAACAATAAATTCATTTATATGTTCTTTTGTCATGTGTTAAAAAATATATATTTAATATTCTTTTGAGCGAATCTAATATTGTGACGTGCTGATTTCGAACTTGGGATCAATTTACATACACATAAAAATTTGAACTAGTTATAGTTATACTATTTTACATCGACGAAGTAACCCTGGCAAAGTTTTTGTTAAAGTGTTGACATTAATGATTAATTAAGATCAAGATTGTTTTGGATATACTCTGTTTATTATTAATTCAAGTATGTATATACTCAGAGAAATAATTGAAATTGTTTTTCTAGTATATTACATAATTGTTTTTTATATTTTTTAGATATGTGTAATAGGATTTTATCGCACATAATCCAGTTACAGTTATTTCTCTATTTTTCATTTTCAAAATATTAACTCTCATATTCTTTAAATAAATACGCTGTTCATTTTAGTTTATGAAAACTGGTATAATTATAATTTAGTAGATTTATTTAATTTTATTATATTTATGCCCCAAAAAAGCCTTTTAGTTCCATAGTAGATCGATGCGATTAAAGTGTTTGTTTATGGGGGAAATGTGAAAAATTAAATCTTACATTTCTTTGTTCAAAGTTCAAAGCTCCTCAAGCATTTCCACTTCAAAAAAGAGAAGCTTTTTCATTAGCCACAGCATTTAAATAGAGCTAGAAGCGTTTGTTTGTTAGTTATTATTTTGACGTCGATCGCAATAGTGCCTAAACCCCTTAATGTTTTTTTAACAAGTTTTAAAGTTCCATTGCTAGTGTAAAAAATGCATGTATATTTTCTTGTGTTAGCCGCTTTTATAGCGCAAAGTGGTATATATTCCTGCCAGTCCTTATTAGAAAAAAAAACTTGAACATAAATTTTTTGTTTATTTTTATACCCTGAACCCATTGAAAATGGGCAAAAAGGGTATAAAGGGGTTTTGTGCAAAAGTGTGTAAGAGACAGAAGTATATATACCCCATAAAGTATACATACTTTAGATCAGCTTCAACTTGGCTAGTCGATATAGCCATGTCCGTTTGTGTTTGTAACAGTAAAACTTACTTTTACAACTGAAGTCGCTTTTTATTTAAATAAATAAAACTGCAATCTCAAAATAAACACCAGAATCGAGCAATTGAATTGCTGCAATTATAAAATCTTTATAGCTATAATATCTTTATAGCTATAATATCTTTATAACTATAATATCTTTATAGCTATACATATATTAACATATCATTCAGACAAGCTTCAAATATTTACATTATTACATCAAACTTTAAATGTCCTGATGTCATGAAATGGGTAAAAGTAAAGTAAAGGTAAATGGGTAAACCCATAAAGTATATATATTCTTGATCGATATAGCCATGTCCCTCTGTCTGTGTAAACCCATAGATTCAGAGACTATAAGAGCTAGAGTCTTGAGGTTTTAGTTCTCGCATACCCAGCGAAGTACAAGTTTGTTTTAAAATATCGATAACTTTCCACGTTTTCGATAAGCAGATGTAATCAATAACAATAAAATCTTGAATTTGGAAATTTCAATTATAAGCTATGAATAAAGTAATGATAATAGGTGACATTTTGAAGAAGCACCGGGTTCAGGGTATCCCCAAGTCGAGCTTTCTTAAATAGCGCACTCCTACTTTGTTTT
>JAWNNV010000557.1:0-45000 GCA_035044485.1 Scaptomyza reducta
CCATAAAGTATATATATTCTTAATCAGCGTCAACAACCGAATCGGTATATCCCAGTTGGGAACATAAGCTCGCCTAATCCCTAGGCAGTACAAGTTTGTTTAAAATCTTCGATAACTTTCCCCGTTTCGGATAAAAAAACAAAATCCAAATAGTGTATATTGTTGTTAACAATGCTAGAATGGGTGTCACAATACATTGTTGTTCTATATTCCATCCACTCAGATAGTCCACAATCGTAATCGCTAGCATGAGCAGCATTTTAAAGCTGGCATCTATCAGCAGAGAAAATTACAGTTTGCATGGTGACAAGTGTTGAGCTCTTTTATACCAAAGACGGGTTTATCGAAGGTGCCCCAAAGCGATAATGTTACGCTACACATTAAGAGCATAATGTCCGCTGATAAGCTCTTAAATTTTGGTATAAATTCAGCTGCTCGTTGCGTATTTCGTTCAGTGTTGTGATATTAAGGAGCTCATAAAGTACAAAAATAAATATGTTTGTAAAAATCATTTGCACACTTTTATTGGTTACCAAAGCGCTCGCTCAATCCAAAGAGGGTAATGTGACGAACGCTGGAAAGTTAAAATTAACTCTCGAATTTGAAAATACACAGATTGATATGAAAGACTATTGTAGTACATCACTGCAAAACGAAATGGTGGCGATGCGGTACGTATAAAGAGATGCTAATCGAAACTTGGAATAAAACAATATACCTCTTATTTTTTATTTAGTGTTGAGCTGGCAAAACTTACAGATAAGTTTGACAACTATATGTTGAGTAATACTGAAATGAAAGACTATTTCAGTAAGTCACTTGAAAACGAAATGAAGTCGATGCGGTAGGTGTAAAGAGATGCTAATCGAAACTTGGAATACATCAATAAACCATTTATTTTTTCGTTTAGGGTTGAGCTGTCAAAAATAATAACATATAAGTTGGAGAAGTACATGTTGAGTACTTCGAAATCGAAACAGTTTCCGAGTTGTTGTGCGGAGGCAGCAGAATTGACTCATCGCAGTGGCTTCTATGAGATCTTATTGCCTGGTGAGAAGTACCCAAGATGGCTAATCTGTGATGAGGATACTCAGGACGGAGGCTGGGCAGTTGTTTTGCGACGTATGGATGGGAGTGTTAATTTCTATCGCGATTGGAAAGACTATTCAGCAGGCTTTGGCAATGTGACAGGCGAGTTCTTTATCGGTCTGGATACATTGCACTATTTGACCGTGAATGACGACCAGGAGCTGCTCATTGTCATGAAGAATGCGGCGGGTGAAACAAAATTCGCAAAATATGATCGATTTGGGATCGGGACTGCAGGGTATTCATATGTTTTGCGTACATTGGGTGACTACTCGGGAGATGCTGGTGACTCCTTTGCTTACCATAAAGGCATGAAGTTCTCATCAAAAGATCGCGATAATGATAAGGATCAAAATCGGAATTGTGCTGAGATGTTTACAGGCGGCTGGTGGTACAACGCATGCCACGAAAGGTAATTAAGTTTAAAGAATCTATTATATGCATATTATAATTTTTTACTTTTCAGTAATCTTATGGGCAAATATAATGACAATACCACTGGAAAAGGCATTATCTGGAGTTCATTTACGGGAAGAAATGCCTCGTTGAAAGAAGTAACAATGATGATTAGGCCAGTGCCATGAATCGGAAAGCGTGTGAGTTATATACACAAAGAAATATATAAAAATAAAAAATAAAAGATATGTCAAGGTGATGAATAAAACAACTGATAAGAAAGCGTTCAAAAGTGAAAAAGAAACAAAATCTGTGTATTTACAGTGGAACTTGTCTATAACGAAATTTCGTAAATCGAAGCTTTCCACAAATTCGTTAATTTCCAATGTTTTTGCTCTAAATATAACGAAATGTCTTATAGCAAATATTTCTCAACTAGAGTTTCTTTCACGATCTTTCACGATCTCCCTATAACGAATTTCATTTAGTTTTTTTTCCTACAAGTTTTTAGGCTTTTCAATTATATACATTTTCCTTATCACGAAGTCTTTATTGCGTCACCTTTAAGATTCGCTATACTGAAGTTCGACTGTTTATATTGATTGCTCATTCATAGGATTTTATTTTTGGCATACTTTATCAGCTCTTAGAGCTGGGTATTAAGCTTGGACTATCTATCTTGCTTAACGTTCAGTGTACTTAACAAATATTATTATAACAAAAGATTGTATCAAAACAATTCGGATTTAACAGATAAATACCATTTATATTTAATTGACTTCATAAGATTTTGTGTGTGATTAATTATAAGTAAAATTGTATTTCAGAAGTTAAAGGGTATTCGAAATTCATTATCAAAGCCACATTTATTAAGTTTTGCTTGCTATAAAGTCATTCTCAGAATCATATATATATCGCTGATGAAATGTTGTTAGAAAGAAGATTTTAAACAAACTTGTACTGCGTAGGGATTGGGCGAGCTTATGTTCCAAATCTGGAATTTTTAGCTCCTACAGTCTTTGAGAACGACGCGTTCATACATACGGACGGACGGAGAGACGGACAGACGGACATGGCATCAAGAATATATATAGTTTATGGGGTCGGAGATGCTTCCTTCTACCTGTTACAAACTTTTGCAAAAAACCATTATACCATTATCACCCATTTTGAATGGGTTCAGGGTAAACAAGTAAGAAGGCTCTAGTCGAGAAATCCCGACTAGACTATACCCTTAACCCTATAATTTACGCATACAGTCTGTGCTTGCAAGTATGTGTGAGTGTGTGTATGTATACGCGTTGAGTGCATACCTTCTTAATTTCAATACTCCATACATAGATTGTCATTATTTAGTCTAATCTTTCAAACTGCATCAAAAAGTTTTCCAAATTCAAGATTTTGTTGTTATCGATCACATGTGTATATCGGAAACGGGAAGAGTTATCGAAAATTTAAAACAAACTTGTAACGCCTAGGGATTAGGCGAGCTTATGTACCAAATCTGGAGTCTCTAGCTCTTATAGTCTCTGAGATCGACGCGTTCAGATAGACGGACAGACACACATGGCTATATCGACTCGGCTGTTGATGCTGATCAAGAATATATATACTTTATGGGGTCGGAGATGCTTCCTTCTGCCTGTTACATACTTTTGCACAAAACCATTATACCCTTTTTACCCATTTTCAATGGGTTCAGGGTATAATAAGACAATAGACATTGAATGAATTCTGCTAACCGTATAATATAACATCATGGCATTCTCCTGATGTTTGCGTGACTCATCCTGCAGTCCATAGGTAAGATCCTTTTGTGCACGTAGCAGCAACGCATTGCCAAGGCCGACCAGTATATGGCCATCATTTTGATTGGCAGGGTTACGCCTGATCTCAGTATAATGTTGTAGGGCTTCCGTAATTAGGCCCTGCTTGCAATACAAATTGCCAAGGAATGTTCTGCAAAAGCAAGAATATGTTAATCGAATATGAAAATATAACTTTCCCGATGATTCTTACTTAGCTGCTTTATTTTCTTTGTCCTGCTGCAGTACCGCTTGAAAATACTTCACAGCAGTATCGATTTTGTTGCGTTTGGCAGCCATAACGCCCAGCCGAAGATAGGAATCAAAATAATCGCAATACTCGAACATAAGCTGCGTGTACTGATGTTCAGCCTCTTCGTCCCGATGCAGCTCCTCTAGGACGCGTGCCCTATTGAAACGCAATGTGAGCGTATTGCTCTCGACATGCGGTTGCGAGTATGTCTCCTTGGTCATAGGTTTCACGCAGTTAATTGTTTGCAGCGCGTCTTTCGATTGATTGTCATAGAACTGAATAGCTGCGATGTTGTTCTGCCAGGTAAGGGGCAAATCTTGGCCCTGTCCTTGCAGGATTTGCCTGGCCTTCTCGTAGGCATGCAGAGCCAGCTGCCAGAGCTGCTTTTTCTCATAGATGGTTGCCAAGCCAATCCAGATAACCGAATCATCGTGTAGACGGCCATGGATCAGGGCGTTCTTAAACATCAAAATCGATTCATTGAATTTGCCGCACTGCAATTTGAATGCGGCAAGCATACGCAGAGTCTGCGGCTGCAATGGCCACAGCCGTATGGCACCCACCAAGGTTCGTTCGGCGTTATCCAAATTGCCACGTACCACATACATCTGTGAAATGCCCAAGTGCGGTGGCACATAGTTGCGCGGACAATGCTTTAGTGCCAGACCATAGAAGTTAAAGGCAAGGTCGTAATCCTTCGTGACATGAAAGCAGCGCGCCAGCTGAAAGGCATTCTCGGCCAACAGCAATGGATCGTCTGTAATCTTATAGGCGTTGCCTGCTATCAACTTGACCTTCTCATAGTCACGCTTATAGTAATAATGACTGGCCAGCCAGGTCAACACCAACGGATGGAACGGATTCAGTTCGTTGGCAGCACCCAACAAATTCATGCCTTCTTCGGTTGAATCCGGCTGACGTTCGTTCAGCTTCAGCTGAGCAAAACCGATCAATGCATTAACGCTGCGACTGTTGTGATGGACAGCCGAGGCGAAGGCGCGACGTGCTCGATCCAAATCACCCAGCTGGATGAAGCACTGGGCAATGCTCACACGAACATCGGCTATCGAGCCATGCGGATGCAGCATCAACACGCTCTTGAAGTAACCCAATGCGGTAGTATACTCCATGCGGCTGTACGCGAGAATCGCACGCCCGAGCAATGCCGGCACACAATGTGACGCCTGTCGCAGGGCACTCACAAAGTACCCCTCGGCCATCTGAGGCGATCCAATGAGGATCAGTGCAAATCCACGGCACAGCAAATGCTGCAGCTCAGTGGATTGTATCTGCAAGTTGTCCATCGAGGCAACGATCTCTTTTAACTTTTGCTCATATTCATCACGACTCTTTGCCAGCTCGGTACACGCCATGCTCACATAATGACCACTCAGCAGGTCGTATACCCTCACTAGTTCCTGCTGGTAGCTCGGATAATTTCCCACATCCAGGGTGAGTGCATTGCGAAGCACTTCCTCGAATTTCTCAACGTTATTCTTATTGTAGTATGACCACTAAGTATGTTAAGGGTAGACATTAATGTAGAAAGAGTATGAAAAAGTTTAGTTTAGTGTTGATCAACACCAAATTGGCAATTGAAAATAGTTTCAGCTACTTTTTTATATACGTTTCCCAACACTGAATCTGAAAAATGCTCTATCACAATGAAAAATTGCAAAAATGGCGCAGAAACTATACAAAATCTATAAAAATTTTACTTTTCGGTGTTGATCAAGCGAAAAAGGCGAAGAACGAATGCCATCAATTAGTTACAGAACTCGCAAGTCAGATATAAATATGTATATAAAATATATTTCTAATCAATATGGCGAAAATCACAAGTTTTTCAATACGTCTAGCTCTAAAGGAAAAATCACTTCTTGTTAGTAATACTTACTGCGGTTTTAATGCGGTCATTTAGAGTCAGACGTCTGGCAGCCATTCTTAACCAAAAAAAAAATAATATTCTTTAAGCAAACTAAGTTCAATAGTAAGTTCTTCAAGCGCAGTCAGACACAAAATGAATAGAACGAAAGAATGAACAAATCGCTATCGATACACACGGTCAAGTTAACAACACTTTTTTCTTGTTCACAATTATATATTTTCAAGTTAACAACACAAAATATGTTACGGCACTTTTTTCTTGCTCAGAATTATATATTTTCAAGTTAACAACACAAAATATGTTACGGCACTTTTTTCTTGCTCACAATTATATATTTTCAAGTTAACAACACAAAATATGTTACGGCACTTTTTTCTTGCTCAGAATTATATATTTTCCAATATTTTTTCAGCTTGCTAGCTTGACGAAAAGTTGTAAAACGATTATTTTATTTCCGATGCTCTTGCCTCACACGTTTCAAAAATATTACAGAAAAACACTACATTACTTTGTATAATTTGTTTGTTTTCGAAACCGAGTGTTCACTTAGATGAATATAATCAAATTGATGAATGAATTATTCACAGTAGATTAAATTTAAACATTTGTGTGGCAAAAAAAAAAACATAAATTGATTTTTGTTTTGTTCAACTTCAACCAGCAATATATTAAAGATTAATTAATCATTATTACAAATAAATTAACTTATTTTATGATATATATTTATATTGCTTATAATATTATGCTGTGAACATTTTAAAGCTGTTTCACTCCAACGATCCAAAAGTGGTGAAAAGCTTTAAAAACTATCGAAACTTTGTATATACATAATAGAAGTAATAGACAAAAAGTATTTCAACGAAAACGCAAGTCGTCGATTAAGCCTTCATTTAATCAATGCTAACAAACAAACGAGCAATTATTGTTGTACAACACGGTCATAGTACGCGCCATGTGTTATGACAACAATAGGGTTGAAAGCATTCATTTATCAGGTAGCTTTCAGCACCCTTTCAATAACGTTATACAATTGCTTGGTAAACCATATAGTTGATGACGTAAATAACATGACTGACACACCAGACACATAATTACTATATTTTGCTGCCGCCCTTTTAGCATTGATATTCGTGTTATTTTTGGGTCATTGTTGCCCTGTCACCCAACGAAATCGAAATCGGAATCGAAATCAATACGCCTAAGACCGAATACTACAATTACCCATTGCGTAGTGAGCAATTTTTGGTACTCGAATGCTAATCCATTCGATATGCCAGCTTAATAATATCTCACACACAACACAATTCACATCCGCAACAAGAGAACTTGTTCTTGGGTATAAATGGACCAGTTCAACATTGGTTTGGTATCAGTCAACGCACTTCAATCGAACAGAACGTTTCGAATACCCAACAAAAAATCAACATGAAAGTGAGTTCAACTTTAAAACGATAGTCGAATATATATTTACACTACTCCTATCTATATACTCTTTGTAGTTCCTCATCTGTTTGGCACTGCTCGTCGCTGTGGCTCAGGCTCATGTTGTGGCTCCAGTTGCCACATATGCCGCTGCACCCGCTCTCACCTATGCGGCTGCTCCATCCGTCTATTCGTCGGTCTACTCGGCTGCTGCTATTCCACGTGCCTATACCACATACGCTGCTGCGCCCTCTGTCTACTCTGGCTCGTATGTGGCATCGCCTTCGGTGTACTCTGCGTATGCTGCTCCCGCTGTTGCCACCTATGCCGCAGCACCCGCTGTGTTGTCCACGCTGCTCAAGAAGTAAATCAATCAAATTCATAACCCCACAAACTACTTCATGAATATATGTGTCCAGAAAGAGAGAGAAAGAATATAAATATAAATTGAGCTTAAAAGAAGATTGACAACCGATTAACTTTGACTTTAACTACCAGTTAAGGAATGAATATTAAAACTGCAAAACATGCTGGCACATTAAACTACACGAAGTGCCATACTTTGCCATAATGATAACAAGTAAGAAGACTCTAGTCGAGAAATCCCGACTAGACTATACCCTGAACCCTATACTTTACGCATACAAACAATGCTTGCAAGTATGTGTGAGTGTGTGTATGTATACACTATACGCGTATGCATACTATCTTAACTTCAATACTCCATATCACCAGTGTTTCTCAACTGATTTCAATAAAATTTTCACAGATTATTATTATTTAGTCTAATCTTTCAAACTGCATCAAAAAGTTTTCCAAATTCACTTTAACGACTCGGCTGTTGATGCTGATCAAGAATATATATACTTTATGGGGTCGGAGATGCTTCCTTCTGCCTGTTACATACTATTGCACAAAACCATTATACCCTTTTTACCCATTTTCAATGGGTTCAGGGTGTAATAAGTAAATGAGCAGCATCATTAACACTCCGACTGCATATTTAAACGTAGTCAACTGTGTCACCCTTTTATACGTTATATAAACTAACACGGAGAGAAGTTCGTTCTACGATATGGTGAAGTCCTTTTAACGTTAATGCACTACTTGTTTTCGTTGAGTGTAGCTTGGCGCAATCTAAAAATGGGCTGCATGTTCGGGCATTCGGGCAGACGTTAATGTTATGCAAATGAATTATGACCGGACTGTGGCAGCTGTGCCGCCGAGTGTGTGGCACGTGTTTGCGTGGCACACACACACTTACGTGCCTCCGGTTCTCGTCACATAATCCAACCATAAACGCTTGACAAACGCATACACGTACTTAATTGTAGACTAAATAATCATCTAGTAGGCAAACAAAATGCTTATTGATTCAACTACACTCGACACTCGACACTCGAATGGTGTTAACGGACCAAACAAATTGGCTAAAAGTGTTGAACTTAACAGCAGAATGCATTTGTAAGGGCGCATAAACAACAAAATACAGTTGGAGAAGTTGTTTCTTTTGATCCACTTCCGCGTCTCACAACGATTATGCACAACAGAAAAGTTTTTGCGCCGCTGTTTTCGGGGGGCAATGAAACTTTTACCTAAATCACTTACACCAAAAACAAGTGTCGGGCATGTCGAAAAATCATGCCAACAACAACAATAAAGCAGACAGCAACTGCAGCAACTCTGGCTAAGTTTGGCAGCTAAACTTTGGCAAACAGTTGCCAGTTGCAGCGCTTCATCAGCCTACAAATATGATGTTGTTTATGCTTGCAACTTGTTACGCTTGTTGCTGTTACGAGAAATGAATATTTCTGTTAGCCTAATTAATAGTTGGAACTAGTTCATGATGCATCAACTTAGTTCTTAACAATTTGTCTTTCCAATTGCACACGCATAGTTCTATTATATTATCAAGCAGCTTAGAGGGAAGGCAACTCGACCCTCGCCATTCAATTGGAGTGCAATGGCAACTGCTGCGAAGGATATCCTTGAAGAACTGTCACGTTGTAAGCCTGCTTGTTGCATGCGAACAATTCCATGGCAAATGGAATGAAAACAACATGGAAAACAACAACAACGAACGTAATGACAATTGAGCGGGAAGGCAACAGCTCAGAACTAATCCGATATTCATTTCCTTCATTCCCTTCATTCCTCTCCATTGTTAACGTTGTCGCGCATAAATTGACAAGAAGCTTTCAAGTATTTTATTAGAGTGTAGAAAGAGTTGGTGTTTTGCTCGTGTTCCCACTTGCAATTTCGCATTCATTTCGCCTGCTTATGGCGAATATATCTTTATTTTTGTAACACTTGTTACAAGAGCTTTGGATACTCAGAAATCGGAATCGGCTCCTTATATGTATGTTTTAGTGCTTAGCTCTTTGCCGGCCCAATAATTAAGCCCCTGGCAAGTGAAGTGCATATCAAACATGTTCACGCCAATTCGCCTCTGTCTCAAGTGAGGCAGGCTTCGCTTCCAGCTGAGGGAAACAGCAAAAACAAAAAAACAAAACACTTTTATACGTTCGCTCATTTTTGTACCCTGAACCCATTGCAAATGGGTAAAAAGGGTATAATGGTTTGGTGCAAAAGTATGTAACAGGCAGAAGGAAGCATCTCCGAGCCCATAAAGTATATATAATATTGATCAGCAGTAACAGCCGAGTCGATAAAGTTTCGATAACTTTTCCGGTTTTCGATATACACATGTTATCGATAACAACAAAATCTTGAATTTGGAAAACTTTTTGATGCAGTCTGAAAGATTAGACGAAATAAAACTAATCTGTGAAGTTTTTTATTGAAATCAGTTGAGAAACACTGGAGATATGGAGTATTGAAGTTAAGAAGGTATGCACTGTACGCGTATACATACACACACTCACACATACTTGCAAGCACTGACTGTACGCATTAAGTATAGGGTTCAGGGTATCGTTTAGTCGGCATTTCTCGACTAGAGTTTTCTTACTTGTTTCTATATATATATATATATTATGTATTCGCATTGCTTGTTTGTTTGTCTGATGCTTTGACAATGGCAAGTTCGTCATGGCCACGTCCACAGCCACGCCCACTTGCTTACCAGGTAACAGCATCCTCCCCCGTAACGTATACGTACGTGTGCACCAAATGACAAATGACTCTGGAGTGCAGTTGTGCAGAAAGTCAAAAGATGTTACGTGTAGAGGAGGAGTAGAGTAATCGTCGTCGTCGTCGTCGTCGTCGTCGTCGTCTTCGTCGTTGCACCTGAAAGTTGGATAACAAATACATGGAATAAAATATTGAGTGCACAATGAATACATCCGGATCATCATTGTCATTTAATAGGTTTTAATGCTTTGTTAAATTCAGTCTTAGCATTATTTATTCAGTTGCAAGTTACAATTTTAAGTAAAGCTCATGACATTCTCACTTAAGCTTCAAGCTTAATAATTCATTCGATTTCGTTGACCAATTTGGAAAGCGTTAATCTTTGTGCCAAAATGACAAATGCAACGAATGCAAAAAAAAAAGGCTCAATAAATTATTCATTGCACTTAAATGGCTGCTCAATAATTTAAATGACTTCATTGCAAGTAAAAGTTCACACAATTTGTCTGCCAGCTCTTTTGGCATATTGGGCATTTGTGTGTGTGTGTGTGTGTGTGGCACGTAGTAAGTAGTACGATAACGAGTCCTTAAAGTCCCTTCGTTGGCAATCCTTTCTGCCAACCGAAGAAGTTCAAAAGTTTCTTTTGGCTGCGGCACCAAATCAAATGTCGATTATCGCCTAGTTAGTTGCACGCCCGTGGGGAACCCGGCCGTAAAAACGGCGCCTGGCACCAAATGTGACGTTTTCTTTTAACCTTCTTTCTCACTCCTTAAGTTTCTCTCTCTCTCTCTCTCTCTCTCTCTCTTTCTCTGCGATGGCACTGAACACCACATCGACTGTCACTCATTATCGGCGTGTTTGTTTTATGAAGGTCGTTTCTAACACACACACACACACCATCACGCACACACACATACAGTTGTATAAAGGATTTGAAACACGCACGCACGGAGTTCTTCTTCCTTGTTGCTTTTGACATTGTCATCATTCTAACCATTTTCGACAACGTTTGCCATTGTTGTTATCTTTTGCTAGTCATCGCAGCTCCATTCTTGCAGCTCCATCTATCTGTTTATGTGTCTTTGCTTTATGACACTTTGGTCCAGTCTCTCTTCTCTTCCTCTTTTCCAGTGATATCTTTGGCAAAATCAAACATTCCGCTTGTCCGGCAGCAAACCAAAAATTTGTCTTTGCTTTACAAAGTGCTAATAGGGCAGCTGTCAAGGCGGAAGTGGTTGTGGATGTTGGATGTTGGTGATGAGCCCCCGGTTGGTTGGTCCTTCAAGTTCATCATAATTGCGTATGACAACAGTCAAAATGAATCTGAGAACAACAACGTGTCCTTGTCGTTTTTGTTGTTGAAGCGCACATTAAATTATGGCGCATTATTGACAGTTTATCAAATTGATTTAACAAAGCGTATTGCTGTTGGTGTTGCCCGGAAACTTTTGGGTGCGTTTGTGTCTGTGTGTGTGTTGTATTTTAAGCATCCTTAAGTGGTCATGATAAATGTTATGGCTCTTTCTCTAGTTCCATTCACAGTCACTCCATTACTTCACCTCCCCCCTCTCACAATCGCTGTAACTGCTTTTGTTCGCTTCTCTCTCTGTGTGTTTATGTTTGAATTTATGTAATGCGCAAAGTTAAAGCATACTTTTCGGCTGTGTTTGCTTAATGTTTTCAGCTCTGTCAGCTTGGCGCAAAATTTAGTTAATTTTAGTTTGTTTGTACGACAAAGTACAACGTTAAAATGTGTCTGTTGTTTTATTAATTTAAACAAAAGCTGCCAGAGCAAAAGTTTAGCCCAACTTTTTCAGGCACTACACAAACAATGGCCCATCATTGGGTAGAGTATGCTTTGAGTGGATTGTACAATAATTCGTGTCAGAACTGAGAGACTGAGAGACAGTTACAATAATGATTGTTGTTGTCGGGTCAAGGCTGCGACATAAAAGAAAGTTGTAAATGCTTGAAAAGGATAAGCATAACATATTCACAACAGCAACAAAAAAAAACACTTAAACGTAACAACTTAAAGCCTTTGCAACACTTCAACTCAGTGCTGATTTTGTTCTTGCTAAGGTTGCTTTTAATTTTTTTTTCCTCTTCAAATTTAGCCAGTTAAGGTACCGGAAGTCATGTTGGTCGCCCTGTCTCTCTCTCTCTTTCTTTCTTGCTTTCTCTCGCTCGGACTGAACATTGTAAATTTGCATAAAAGACGCTATTTTAGTGGCATGAAAGACCAAGAGCTCAAAAATATACTTTACTTGAGCTGTAGCTGTAATAAAATATTTTTTCTCTCTCGCTTTTTTTTTTGAGGCTCCAAAAGTGAAAAGAAAAACTAAAACAGTGCAAAAATGGCAAAAAGACACACAAACAGGACAAAGGGAAGGAGCAGCAGCACATGCTGATTTTTTCTAGTTTGTGTGCTTCGTGCTTAGGTTGTACGAGTGTGTGTGTGTGGAATTAAGTTTACGGAAACGGAAATGGCAGCTGCACGTCGCCATATTGCCCAGCAGATGATCGCCGGCAGCAGCTGCTGCTGATTTCCCCTTCTACTTCTTTTTTTGTTTTTGTTGTTTTTTTTTTTGGTACCTTTTGTTCGGGTACAGCCCTTGTATTTGGCTTATTTATTTTGTTTCACTTTGTTCGCTGCTGACCTTCTTCTCTTCCGGTTTAATCCTTAATCCTTAGCTGCTGCTACTGCTATTGCTGCTCACCTCGCTGACCCCACCTTGTGTGAGCGGCAGCTGTTGCTCCTCCAGTTCGGACTGCTCATCGGCATCGATGCCATTTGAGTTGTTGCCAAACAGCTGCCAATAATTGCAGCAATAGATGAAAGCACCTGCAAATTGAACTTCATCTATGAGTTTTAGGCAAAACTAAACAAATATCCTGTTTCCACTTACTTATACAACTGAGTAGCAGCCAGGTTATAGTCGCAATGGCTACCATAACAGCGTACTGTGAATTTTCATCAGCTGCCGCTCTGACTGCAATAAATTTTTGTTTTAATTGGTTTTAGGATTTTCTCTATTTTTTTTTTGGCAACCTTTCGTTTCTTCTGTGAGATTGTCATAATTGTAGAATAATGTTTCGGTTGTCATAGTTTATTTCTTTCGATTGTTCTTGTCGCTCCGAACTGCGTGTATAGACTGCTGCTTGTTAAGCCAGCTTCAGAAACAATTTAGTTCGACTTAACAGCTGGTTTTCACTCTCGAATCAGTCGTCGTCTCATTAAAGGCAAAGCTGTTTAACGTTGCTAGTTTCGAAGTTTTAGTTAGAACATAAGTTAAAACAAGTAAGAAGGCTCTAGTCGAGAAATCCCGACTAGACTATACCCTGAACCCTATGCTTTACGCATACAGTAAGTGCTTGCAAGTATGTGTGAGTGTGTGTATCTTTCAAACTGCATTTTGTTGTTAGCGATAACTAGTGTATATCGAAAACTGGAAAAGTTATCGAAACTTTATTGACTCGGCTGTTGAAGCTGATCAAGAATATATATGCTTTATGGGGTCGAAGATGCTTCCTTCTGCCTGTTACATACTTTTGCACATAGCCATTATACCCTTTTTACCCATTTTCAATGGGTTCAGGGTATAACAACTAAACGCATCCATTGTTTATAACTCTTTCTAGCTCTTTCTATATTTTGTGGCATTGCCATGTGTATTTGAAGCTTCAATTGGTTTGGGTCTGTTATTGAAGGCGTTTGGCTGTTTATCATTTGCCGCATTGCATGACTTGAGCTCATATATCAATATCGTTGTAACCCACTTGGAAATCGTATATATATATATATACATATATATATAGTAGTATGTGGAGCAGCGAAAAACCAAGCAATAAACATTGACGAAATTATTGCTGGCGTCAAGAGACGAATTTGGCCATTTTTCGTGTGCCGCCTTGCGTGCGAGTTCAATTTTGGATAGGGAGTATCAATTGCCAACTCACACGCCCACACTAATTACGTATACGACAAGAGTGACAGAGAGAGAGAGAGAGAGAACGATAGAGAGAGCTGCAACATCTTACTCTAATTGAATTCAAGAAATATCCGACAGGGAAGGAGATTGTCGATGGCATTATAGAGTAACGGGATCTTATGCTACACATATGTCAGCATCATGTTTGCAATATCCTGCGGATGTGGTTCGCTTGTGCTTCTGCTTGTGCTTGTGTGTGGAATGAGAAGCTGAAGTTTAAGCAGAGCCAACACAAACTTGAACTCAAACTTGAAATATCTAAATGCAGATATGCTGAGAAACTCTTGAAGGCATTTTTGGTTTAGCAGCTTCGACGATGTGTGTTTAGCTTTGAGCAAAGTCTGCCGTAAACTGTATTTAAGTTGCATACTGAAGAGCTGCTTAAGCCTTTTAAATGAATAAGTTTATAAAGTAAACCGTTGTGTGTAAGTACAAAACAGCTTCCCTTTCACATATATATATATATATATATATATCACATATAGTGCTATTAGCTGCTGCACATCATAATTATGCTTACTTGAAGCGAATTTCCTCCTGTCAGTCAGAAATCAAAGAAACTTCAATGGGGTTTTTGCTTGTTTTTCTGCCATTCACAAGTACCTTTTTGCGAGTTTTGTGTGCTGTTGATCTCTTTCGCCCCTTCTTCAACGTCTGACGTAATGAAATTAAATATTTAAGCTCGCAATGCCTGAATAGACCACTCCAAAACAGAGCAGGGCGCATTTGTTGTTTGTTTGTGCGAAGAGCGCAACATTCAGGCATAAAAAAAAACAAGTTAAAATGCCAGAATTGGCTGTTTACAAAGCCCTTTGAGTCCTTTTGCAGATGTGGCAGTCATTTATAGTCAAAGTAAGTAGTTGGTTGCAAAAAGTGTAGTTTCAGCTGATTAAACGTTAAATAACAAGTTTCAGAAAAGGAATTTAAATTCGAATAACAACAGCTTTGGCATTTCACAATAGTTCTTAGAATTCTTGTTTAACTGAATCAGAAAATCAATTCAAATGCTTTTTTCGTTCGTTAAACTGGCATCTTGGCAGTTTGATAGCCAACTGCAATGCTTAATCTAAATATTATGAAAAACAAAAAATTTCTGAAATTTCTTGGAAAATTTAAACTAAGCGAAAGCAGAGGAACAATAAATATTTTCAAAGAGTGTGATAAATTTCACAAAAATTGTTTGTCATATTCAAGAGTTTAAAATCAAAACGGAAATAGTTGAATGTGCATCCAAATGGATCTAGGTTAAAGCTCCAAACTTTGCAGGGTATACACAAAGAGAGAGAGAGAGAGGGAGAGAGTGAGAGTTCATAACATGATAGGAGAGTTGTTGCAACTTCAGCTGGCGTTGCGTGGCGCAGGGATTAGGATTAGGGATTGTACCCCTTGTTCGAGCAGCTTGCAACTGCGGCGGATTTAGCTGGATGCTGCCTCTCGTTTGGCCTCAACACTTAACACAGACTAAAGCAACGCAGCAACGCGCGAGAGAAAAAAGGAGTTTTTTGTGCATGTGTGCGTGTGTGTGTGTTTGTGTGGCACATGGACAACTTCGTCATCGATTATAGCTTTAGTCCGTCGCATATTCCACCTGCACGTTTCGATCGCCATCTCTCTCACACACTCGCTCGCTCTCACTCTCTCTCTCTCGCAGAAACGTGCTGACGCCTCACAAAAGTTGGCATTTTCCCCCAGAATATTGCTGTCAAAATCAAAATTTATTTGCCAGTGCATTCGATTTTGGCAATTTGGTCGGAAAACAAAAAAAGAAAAAAACAAAAAAAAAACCAGACAGTAGAGAAAAATAAGAGAAATCGACTACGGAGACGGAAGTGTCGAGCTTTACGTGATAGAGTTTGGTTAGTTTTCGAAAGCCGGCGAGCATTCCCGCAACGTATCTCTTTTCTTTTTTATTTTATTTTTATTTTTATTTTTTTTTTGATAACACAAAATTGAAAATAAAGTGAGTGGTTTGTTTGCCGGAAAAGATTTCATGCAAATTTAATGCGACATGGCTTTAAACTAGACAACAAGAAACAGCATGGAAAAGCTGTCTCTTTAAAGCCTGCTTTAAGCTTAGGGTATAATTAATAATAAGTGAGTTCGTAAATATGCTTTTTAATATCATTTTAATTAAATTGTATGCTTTCGCTTTGTGCTCTCTACTCTACGCTAGCCAAAATTGAGATTTAATAAGCAGAAGCAACTGCAGCCAAAGCCAAAAAAATAAAAAAAAACATCTTTGACCCGCCCTTAAGCATCTCGAAAAAAAGGCGAATAAGGAAAACAAACGCAAATTACAAAAGCGCCAAACTACATAAATATCAGACGCATTCGAGCGGCAATGCAACAATTTTTAATTACCATTTAGGCGCTTCAACGAGCACAGCACAGCGAAAGAAAGAGAGAATACCAAGAGCGAGAGAGAGAGAGAGAAAGGAACAAAAAATTATACTGAAAATCAGCCAAATCGCTCGAAGCGTTTTACAGGCCCATTTGGCTCGAATTTGCTGCTGTATTTTTAGGCATTAAAATATTTTTAAAAAAAGGAAGAAAAGCACACACGGAAAAAGAGAAAAGCAGGCAAGGCAACAGAATAAAACAAGTAGGAAGACTCTAGTCTAGAAATCCCGACTAGACGATACCCTGGATGCTATACTATATACTTTTTTAACTTCAATGCTCCATATCTCCGGTGTTTCTCAACCGATTTCAATAAAATTTTCACAGATTGTCATTATTTCGTCTAATGTTTCAAACTGCATCATAAAGATTCCTGAATTCAAGATTTTATTGTTATCGATCACATGTATATATCGGAAACGGGAAGAGTTATCGAAAATTTGAAACAAACTTGTACTGCGCGGGGATTAGGCGCGCTTATGTTCCAAATGAGATCGACTCGTTCATTCAAGCAGACGGACGAATGGACAGGGCAATATCGACTCGGTTGTTGAGGCTGATCAAGATTATATATACTTTATGGCGTGATGAGGAAATGCTTCCTTCTGCCTGTTACATACTTTAGCACATAACCATTATACCCTTTTTTATCCATTTTCAATGGGTTCAGGCTATAAAAAGGAAGAAAAAAGGCAACACTGGGGAAATTAAGTCAATGTCCTGCGGGTTCAGTTGCGTTTGGATAAATGTAATTAACCTTCAGAATAAGCATTGAGTTGGGTTCTTTTTAATAATGAATGGCAAACGGCGAGTGTGAAACTGAAACAGCAGTGGATACGGAAAGAGAGAGAGCGAACAAAATGTCAGTAAATACGATTGAAATAAAATAACAAACAGAATACAACTTCAAACAGTTGGAACATTTTCACAGCAAATTAAGGAACAAAGACGCTTTATTAAAAATTAAAATTGACAGATGTTATATTAACATTGCCCGTGAAGGTCGGAAAGTGTGCTTCAAACAAGTTATAATGTCTTTTTCAGGATTTAGCATCATTTCTAGTTGGATAACTTGAAGTTACTTAATGCTCTCAAGAATTTTCTTGAACTTGGACCATCTGCCTTGTAGTTAATCGGATAATGGGTGGTTTTTTTGGAGGCGTGGCCCTCAGTGTCTATCTATCTTGTGTGTGTGTGTTCGTTCTGGCCGTTAGATATTCATCACCGTAAATAGGACCAACCACATCATTAGGGCAATCGCCTTGCGAATTAATTACAATGACAGGAAGGCGGCGAAGGTGTGTAAAACTTTGAGGGAAGACAGAAACCAAACATTGAATGCTGGCCAAGAATGGGGCAAGCGCTAGTTGTAATTACCTTTGGTCACACACACATTCGCACACACACATACACATAATTAACTCGATAATGGGGGCAAACTTGACTAGACGAAATGCCCGATCCAGCTTTGTCCCAAGTTTTGTCGCAAAGGCGCAAAATGTGGCATGTAATTGTCTGTTAGTTTGTGTTCTTTTTCATGTTCGTGGCTCTCTCTCTGTGTGTGTGTGTGTGTGTGTGTGTAGTACGTTCTCTGTTGCGCTTTGTTTGCCATGGATAATGACTTCCGGTTCGGCCAGCAAAATGACAGCCGGAATTCGTAATTGCTTTTAAGCGTTGAAGTGAGGCCAGGCCAGGCCAGGGCAGGGCAGGGCAGGGAACTCTCAATTTGCGGAACTCTGATTTGCAATTTGAAAATGAAATGAAAAAAAACCCTAAGACATAAAGTAGTTGGGCTTATAGTGTTAGCTCAAGTGTTTATGTGTGTGTGTGTGTGTGTAGCATGCCGTAATTCTTACGCATTTGACCCAAATTGATGCCAAAAAGGTGTGAAGAACACTTGGATTGCGGCAAATTGCATTCGAATTGCAGAAGCACAAAATACACAAAGTGTGTTATTATGCAAATTGAAAAACACAAGAAAATATTGTTTCGAAACTATGTGAAAACGAAAACCCTACCAACACACATCGCACATATGTTTGTTAACAATGGAGCAGCTCGCCAAAAACTTGAAACTTTTCCGCCTTTTGTGTTGTTGGCTAACAAAGCTTCGGCTTTGGCTTTGTGTAATTGAAACCTTGGGAGTTCGCTCACTCGTAAAAATTGTGCGATTGTTCATATTTAATTTTAAGTATCTCGCGAAGCAGAAGATTGCGGTAAAATGCTAATTAATAGGGGTCTGCTGCTTTCTCTCGATGGCCGTTCTAAGAACTTTTAACTCTGACAAATGAGTGTGACCCTGGGAAATGGCGCTCAGCTGCTCGCTTGGCTGTTCGAATTTTTTAATGTGGCTTAAATATTAATAGAACATTACGTATACGCCGCGCTCGAAGTCATTTGGGAATTTGGTGGTACACCATACATAAATACACACAGATATATATATGTATATTGAATATGCAGTCGCGATTTGAAATTCGTGGTTTAATATTTATAGCACAATCCCCCGGGGTCAATGGCTAGTGTACGTGTGTCTATTTCAAAATTGAAGCACGCAAAAGTTTTGGCCAAATTTGACGCTGATATCTTGACGGCCTTGTGATGCCTCCCAAAGTGTTTGAATTAGTTACAATGTTTGCAGTATCATTTAGTTTGAGATATATGGCATGACTCAATCTAATACGCTTTCTGTTATCCGTGCATGATTGGTTGCATTTAATCCAAAACTTTGACTAGTCAGTTGATTCTTTATTGAAACCATAATCCTTTTTGACATTCTCTCGCTCTTGAATCCTTTCATTGCCTATTGGAAATTAATTACATCCTCGTTTCACATTTTTTGCTGCCATGCACACTCGATAACCGCATTGAGATGCAGATCAGAACTAACACAGCTTGCTCAATTGCAATTACAACAAGCCGCACAGAAAGGGTGCGGGGAGGTCGGGTGGAGGACTAGGCTGTTTGCAGGTTTGCATATTTCATAGTATGCAAAAGCATAAGTGACACTTCTCACCCTACATCATCACCGCTCACGTCCTGCTTTCCCCTAACACACTATTTGCCATATTTCAAGAGCGGCACTTCATGAGAGAGAGAGGGAGAGCGAGTGGGAGAGAACGCGAAAACGAGCGCGGGTGCGAAAAAGTGCTCAAGTCGAAAGCCCTTGAGTTGTTTTTGCCACATTTGAACACGTCAAGTTATTTTTAAGGTCAATATGTCGCTGGCAGGCAAGCAAACTAGACCAACAGAGTTAGACAGGCAGACACAAATATTAGTTGGCAGTTTTCTAACGATTATAATCGCTTGCTTATCTGCGATACGCTATATACGCTATATGTATGCAGTTCGATGACTTCTCTTCAACACTTTGCCAGGCCGCACTTTTCCACTTTGAAAGCCTCAAGCAAAGTTTTCAGTTTCAGTTTGAGTTGAGCAGAGTTGCAAGCCGCAGTTGGACTTGAAGTTTGAAGTGCTGCTTCTTTTTTTTTTCGGGCCAAAAGTAATGCATTACAATTGCAATTTTGGTGCTACGGCTAGTTAAAGTTGTAAGCGCGGTTTCCAAGTGCACTTTCAACGTTTCTCCCGCAGAACTTCAAGTTGATTAGCAGCGTAGCTACAATGGGCTTTTTATACGTTTTTCCATTTAAGTTTAATGTTACTTGATAATTTATTAATGCATAAAATTTGCTTTCATTTGTTGAATATTGTCGTGTTCATATCTATTTATCAGATGTCGATAAAAATAACTTTCGATATTTTTTTATGTGTTTATTGTCTTTGTGTTCCATTCCGTTTTGTATTTGAACAGCATTTATTTAAAGAATTAAATTAAAACCGGATCTAAGCACTTTAAAATAATGAAGCATTAAGAATCCTTAGTTTACTTATTATTTTTATGTAAAAGTATATTTTTTTGCCTATCGAAATCACTGAAAATGTTTAGTGGAATGAAACCTAAACGAAACATCCAAAGCTGTTTGAATATTTTTATTGAGTATTTAATGAAAACCACTAAAAATGAAAAAAATTCATATTTTTATCAATCTAATAAGTTTACCCAATGTAAATCGCTTTTGTACTGTTTAAAGCCACTTTTCGATTAATCGAAAATAATAATTTCTTAGCCATTCGGATTATTAGCAGCTTTTGAATTTGCTTCTCCAAACTATTGTTCCCAACAAAGCAATTGAGCGACTTTCAATAAGCTTCTCTCTGTTGCTTCTGTACCATAATATGCTCCTTTCAATTTTTCGGGGAGAAAAACCCCTTGCAACATTTGAAGCTACGTTTGTGATATTTTGTTGTAACTCTATCATACTTATCTGTGCTCTCTGTCTCTACTCTCATTTCATAGTGTTCCAGTTTGGACGGAGGCGGTGATTACTCCTTGGGCTCTCTGTGCTTTTGTGCGTACTATAACTCTACGTGGGTGTGTGTGTGTGTTTTGTTTTGTTTGGTAGCAAACACTTTTTCCGTAAAATTTTCTCGGAAAGAATGTTAGACAAACCGCTTTGTTGGCAACAATTTGGGTTAAAACTTAAGTGTTTTGCTTCAAGTTGCCGCATTGCCACCGCCATCCCTTAAGCAACCGGTTACCCGTGCCACCAGCACCACCAGTCAACCCTTCTTCTCCACTCCACTCTTACACCTAGTCTAGCTTTTAAATTCTTTTCCACTGTTCTAGTGCTTTAGATGGCTAAGACCTCCCTAACCGAAGCAAGAGAGGTTAAAGGGACAAAAAGAGGCAAGGGGGAAAAAAAAAATAACAACAAAGTTTACGTGAAAATGTGTTGTGGAAAGCCAAAGCTATCTGCTTGTTGTGCTTTTCCTTTTCAAGCGCACATTCCAAATAGCATAAGAAAGGACACAAATTGTCCTTTGGCTCATTTTTTGTTTGTTTTGTTTTGTTTTTTTTTTTTTGTGTTGCGTTAAATTAGTGAAAGAGTACTTTCACTTCTGGCCCAGGCCACAAAATGAAAAGTATTTTTACAAGCGAGCCAAATCAGTTAAGAAGCTTTGCTTTTTGCAACGAACAACCAAAAAATAACATCAACGAAAATAATTAACATCTATTAAGGAATGCGGCACTAAAGCGCTCAAACAACGTGTCTGCTAATTTTATTGAAAGTTTTGATCAAGTTTAGCGAAAAGTTTTGGGAGACGCCGCAATGCCGTGGTGGCCACATCAAAGCGTTTAACGCAACCAAAACTTGATCCAATTACAATCCATCCCTTAAAACGAAAAACCAACTACACACAAATGTAAGCAACATATCAAAACTAAGAAATAGAGTAAGAAAGTCTTTGGTTATAAGTAGATAAATTTGTTTGTTCACATTTGGTGCTGGAGCTTTATTGGTAAACTGCTCAGCGTAACTTAACTAATTTTAAAGTTTTCTGCAATGCGATCTGCAAGTGTGTGTTGTTTGTGTGTGACGTCACACTCGCAGAAAAGTTTAGAGCACAAATGATTTGGTTTTCGCATCGCATGAAATTAGTTGCAATTTTCGGCATCTGGGGAAATTTCGCACAATTTGGCATTGCCAAAAAGCAGGAAATTGTCTACACCAGCTTGCGGTTGCAAAAGGCATCATCATCAACATCATCATCAGCGTCATCATTATCGTCAGCAAAGATGACACTTTTAAAGTTTTGAAGAGTATTTTGAAAGCAAGTTCAGTGCTTGCTAAATATTTTGTAAGCACTTCAACTTATTCGCATTCTATCAGCCAAATTTTGTAGTTCATGCATTTTCAAAAGTTGCAAAATCAATTTCACTTCTCAGTCTCTAACTCGCTCATTCCATTGCATCGTTTCTAAAGTTAGTTAGGGTTAAGCTCAGTCAAGTGCAGCCCTGCAGTCCTGCAGCCCTGTTGTCTGTATAATCGATAAGTCCGTTTGATTATTATTGTCGAAATACTTTCGCATTGTAATTTGGACGAGCTGCAAGGAAGCTAAGGAAGTACGAGCCAATTACAAAATGGAAGTTATTGATGTTGAAGAAGGTGAAGAATTACAATTGGAACAAGCTGGATTTCTTAAAATCGATGGCAACTCAAATAAGCTTAAGCTACAACGCGCCTTCACTGGCAACCGCATCATCTCGAATGGCAGCGATGCACGCATTTTTGTGGGCAACATAATCGTCGAGCAAAATGGTGACTGGAACGAGAACTCGACATTTGATCTACTCTATCAGGCCTATGAACTTGCGGAGCTGCTTATAATATTATTCATATTCGTCGTTATTTTCAAGATAGCTGAACTCTATTATTAAATAATAAAGAGTGGGCTAACAAACAAACAACATACATATACTTGATTCTCAACTTTTTAAATGATGTTGTTCAAATAAATATATAATATATAAATACATAACATACTGCATTCTATATCTGTAGGGAATTATTACTTGGCGGAAAACATTTTTAATTTACGAACACAAGCGTCGTTCGATACAATGAATCGATGATCAAGTGTGATATATCGATGATTCTCTTGCTTGTAAAGAAAATACTTTAATTTGTACCTTTTAATAATGTTTTAGGATAAATGTATATTTAATTTATTAACAAAAGCATATATATTCAACTGTGCACGACATTTAAATCTCCCTTAAAACAATCCAATCATCGATTAATGTAACCTATCGATACATGTGTAATTTGATCAGCATTTTGTCACCGTGTTTTACCAACAGAAAGTTTGTCGCATTTCTAACGGAGCCAGAATGGATAGACTTAAGTAAGTTATTGCAATTTCTTTCCCGTCACACCTACGTTAAACAGTTAATTCGTTTTTATCCTAGCTTGAACAATTTCGTTAGCTTTTACAAACGCCAGCTGACATGTGCATCTAACATTGTGTATAGCTTGTACAAGGTGTGGCTGTGGGTGTACGGCGAACCGGATGAAACAGATATAATAGTATGCAACGAGCAACCAGCTCGCTGTAACTTGATTCATGTGGACTCCAAGTGTCCCAAGCAGTATTGCCAGCAATGCCGTGTGCTGCGAGTCATCGCTTACATTGACAAGGCAAAGGTATCTATTGACATTGCGATGTTTACGATCTCGTGTCAGCTATTTTTCAATGCAATTGCTGCGGCCCGAAGTCGGGGTGTTATTGTACGCTGTCTGACCGACTCACAGATGGTGTACGTTACTGGTTCGCGGGTGAAGTATCTGTTGGAGATTGGCGTCACCTTGCGTTGTTCCCCGGTGCATCTGATAATGCATCACAAGTTCTGCATTATTGATGGCGAGGAGCGCATCTTGCAGCTGGATGCGCTGGAGAATCGCGTCCCCATACGCTTGTGGCAGCGGAAGGGTTATGTTATGACCGGTTCCCTTAACTGGACTTTTACGGGCACTGCTTACAACTTTGAGAACGTTGTCGTTTCCTCAAATCGACAGATCAACTCGCTGTATCAGCAGCTCTTTGAGAATATGTGGAAATCGTTTCCGCTGCTGGGCAAGGCGAGCTTTCGACTGCAATCTGATGAAGATCTGGATGAGAACGTATGTTTACCATGGAAATTCTGGGAAGAACACGTTCGTCAAAAAAAACAATAAAACAACAATTTTCCAGCCATTTACTGGCATTCTCTAGAGTTCAGTTAACCATTTAAAGTTTTTTTAATTTAATTTTTTGTTAAGTTTTATCCTTTTAGTTTTATTGCAGTGGAAAAGTTTTTGGTTTTGATATTTTTTTTTTACACATGATGCGGCGAATTTTCACCAGTTAACCAAGTTAACAAATTCACCCCCTTTCACGTTTACTCTTTGTTCCATTGACTCTTGATTACACTTTGGGCGCTCATAAATTTGTATCCGTGTGAGAAAACCGACAAAGAAGCAAAAGAAAAAACTCGCCGTAACTTTGTTTTTTCCTCGACCATGGCCAATAGAAAAGGGCTGGAAAGTTGTTTTTGTTTTTAATTTCACCTGGGTGATTTCAATCACATTTTTATACACTGAACACATTGAAAATGGGTAAAAAGGGTATAATGGTTTTGTGCAAAACTATGTAACACACAGAAGAAAGCATCGCCGACCCCATATGTATGTATAAGTGCATCGATATCAGAGACTACAGAAGCTACAGACTTCAGGTTTAAAACAAAAGCTCTCCTGATCCCTAGGTAGTACAAGTTTGTTTCAAATTTTCGATAACTCTTCCCATTGCCGATACACATGTCATCGATAACAACAAAATCTTGAATTTAGAAAACTTTTTGATGCAGTTTGAAAGATTAGAGTAAATAATGACAATCTGTGAAAATTTTATTGAAATCGGTTGAGAAAGACTGGAGATATGGAGAATTGAAGTTTAGAAAGTATGCACTATACGTGTATACATACATACACTCACACATACTTGCAAGCACTGACTGTATGCGTAAATTATAGGGTTAAGGTTATAGTCTAGTCGGGATTTCTCGACTAGAGCCTTCTTACTTGTTTACCCTGAACCCATTCAAAATGGGTGATAATGGTATAATGGTTTTTTGCAAAAGTTTGTAACAGGTAGAAGGAAGCATCTCCGACCCCATAAACTATATATATTCTTGATGCCATGTCCGTCTGTCCGTCTCTCCGTCCGTCCGTATGTATGAACGCGTCGTTCTCAAAGACTGTAGGAGCTACAAATTCCAGATTTGGAACATAAGCTCGCCCAATCCCTACGCAGTACAAGTTTGTTTAAAATCTTCTTTCTAACTTTCTAACAACATTTCATCAGCGATATATATATGATTCTGAGCAGCTTAAGAATGACTTTATAGCAAGCAAAACTTAATAAATGTGGCTTTGATAATGAATTTCGAATACCCTTTAACTTCTGAAATACAATTTTACTTATAATTAATCACACAAAAAGTCTTATGAAGCCCATTAAACATAAATGGTATTTAACTGCCAAATCCGAATTGTTTTAATACAATATATTGTTATAATAATATTTGTTAAGTATATAGTCCAAGCTTAACACCCAGCTTTAAGAACTGATAAAGAATGCCAAAAATAAAATCCTATGAATCAGCAATCAGTATGAACACTCAAACTTCAGTATAGCGAATCTTAAAGTTGACGCAATACAGACTTCGTGATAAGGGAATATATATATAATTGAAAAGCCTGAAAACTTGTAGGAAAAAAAACTAAATGAAATTCGTTATAGGGAGATCGTGAAAGATCGTGAAAGAAACTCTAATTAAGAAATATTTGCTATAAGACATTTCGTTATATTTAGAGCGAAAACATTGGAAATTGAATTCGTTATGTGGAAAGCTTCGATTTACGAAAATTCGTCATAGACAAGTTCCACTGTACATACACAGATTTTGTTTCTTTTTCACTTTTGAACGCTTTCTTATCAGTTGTTTTATTCATCACCTTGACATATCTTTTATTTTTTATTTTTATATATTTCTTTGTGTATATAACTCACACGCTTTCCGATTCATCGCACTGGCCTAATCATCATTGTTACTTTTTTCAACGAGGTAGTGTATCCCGTAAATGAATACCAGTCAACGCTATTTCCATAGGTATAGTCATTATATTTGCCCATAAGATTACTGAAGAGTAAAAAATTATAATATCCATATAATAAATTCTTTAAACTTAATTACCTGTAGTGGCATTTCTCGTACCACCAGCCGCCTTCACACACCTCAGCACAATTGCGATCTTTATGAACATCATTATCGCGATCCCTTGATGAAAACTTCATGCCTTTATGGACAGCCAAGGAGTCACCAGCATCTCCCGAGTATTCACCCAATGTACGCAAAACATATGAATCCGTTTCATTCCCGATCCCAAATCCATCATATTTTGCGAACTTTGTTACACCCTTCTTATTCATTAAGACAAAGAGCAGCTCCTGGTCCTGATGCGCGGTCATCTCGTGCAATATATCCAGACCGATAAAGAACTCGCCTTTCACATTGCCAAAGCCTTTTTTATAGTCTTGCCAATCGCGATAGAAATCAACACTGCCATCCATACGTCGCAAAACAACTGTCCAGCCTCCGCCCTGAGTATCCTCATCACAGCTTACCAAAATTGGATAGATACTGTGACCAGGCAAGAAGATGTGATAGACGCCACTGCGTTGAGTCAATGCTACCGCCTCCGCACAACTAGTCGGAAACTGTTTCGATTTCGAATTACTCAACATGTACTTGTCGAACTTATCTGTTATTATATTTGCCAGCTCAACCCTAAACAAAAAAATTAATGGTTTATTGATGTATTCCTTGTTTCGATTAGCATCTCTTTACACCTACCGCATCGACGCCATTTTGTTTTGCAGTGACTTTCTGAAATAGTCTTTAATTTCAGTATTACTCAACATATAGTTGTCAAACTTATTTGTAAGTTTTGCCAGCTCAACACTAAACGCTGAACTAAGATTTGCCAGCTCAACACTCTGCTCGACACTAAACAAAAATTATAGAGGTATATTGTATTCCTTGTTTCGATTAGCATCTCTTTACACCTACCGCATCGACGCCATTTCGTTTTGCAGTGACTTACTGAAATAGTCTTTAATTTCAGTATTACTCAACATATAGTTGTCAAACTTATTTGTAAGTTTTGCCAGCTCAACACTCTGCTCAACACTAAACAAAAATTATAGAGGTATATTGATGTATTACAAGTTTCGATTAGCATCTCTTTACACCTACCGCATCGACGCCATTTCGTTTTGCAGTGACTTTCTGAAATAGTCTTTAATTTCAGTATTACTCAACATATAGTTGTCAAACTTATTTGTAAGTTTTGCCAGCTCAACACTCTGCTCAACACTAAACAAAAATTATAGAGGTATATTGATGTATTACAAGTTTCGATTAGCATTTTTTTACACCTACCGCATCGCTGCCAGTTCTTTCTCCAAGTGTGAACTGCAGTAGTCTTTAATTTCAATGTGTATTTCGGGTCTGTTACCATATTTTATTGTAACATTACCCAACCTTCCAGGGCTCTGCATCCTCGCATCCTCTTTGCGCAGAGCCAGCGCTTTGTTAACCAATAAAAGTGTGCAAATGATTTTTACAAACATATTTATTTTTGTACTTTATGAGCTCCTTAATATCACAACACTGAACGAAATACGCAACGAGCAGCTGAATTTATACCAAAAATTTAAGAGCTTATCAGCGGACATTATGCTCTTTGTACCGTAACATTCGATAACCTGTCTTTAGTATACAAGAACTCAATCATTATCATTCGCAATCCGAACTCTGACCTGTCAAACTGTATTTGTTTCTGCTGATAGATGCCAGCTTTATAATGCTGCTCATGCTAGCGATTACGATTGAGGACTATCTCAGTGGATGGAATATAAAACAACAATGCATTCTGACACCCATTCTAGCATTGTTAACAACAATAAACACTATTTGGGACCATCCATATCTAGCTGGACGTATATGGACGACAATGACCTGGGCTCTCAGACGCCCATTCAACGCATACGTGGCATGCGATTTCTAAGACAGGAGCAACGTGTGAGGATTAAGACGAATGTTTGACGAAGACTTGATCAACACTTTTAAGCTATGATGTAGTAGTAGTATGTAGTATGTAGAAGGAAGTACCTCCGACCCCATATAGTATATGTATTCTTGATCAGCATCAACAGCCGAATCGATATAGCATTGTTCGTCTATACGTCCGTCTATGCGTCCGCATGTCCGTCTGGGTGTATGAACGAGTGACCTTTGGTTTCATCGGTTGTGTAAAACCCAAAATAAACAATAAATTAAATAATTTATACCGAAAAGAACAACAAACTGCAGTCCGAGCATACTGCTTCATTTGCTTGTCGCTTGCTGATATTTTCTTTTTGTATTCTTTCACTTGTGCTCTTATTCGATTTTCTGTGCGCGCTCTCTGTGCATTAAACCATTTCTTTACGCTATCTTACTCTTACGCGCTCTGTTATTGTACGTTTTTGAGTACTTACAAGCGTTTTATACTTTTAACCCTAAGGTGGTCCTAAACTTATTTCTTATTTTTATTTTTTGAGCAGTTTTTCACTTATTTCATAAATATTTGTATTTTATTATTTATTATCTTTACTAAACAATCAAAATGTCCGTCTGTTGCTACAAGGGCTGCCAAGCTCGCGCCAATATGAAGATGGCTTTTATTGGCTGCTGGATGTGCCCAAATGTCGCACATGAAAAATGTGCTGGTCTTAACGGCCGTGTCATGGATTTAATTGGCGCTACAAATTTAGAGTGGCCATGTTAGTCTTGTTGGGAGAGAAAGAAAGACATGGCAGGGTTCATGAGGACTCATGAGGAATTTTCGGCCAGTTACAAAAACTGTGCGAGAATTTCTCAACGGTGCAGAGACACTGTAGTGCGCTTGTCTCAAATACTTTTATAAAATTATGCCTAAAGTTATGCCATGTTTTTTTATTCAATGTTTTTGTCTTGCGTCACCTATAGTTAAACAGCTGATTAAGTTGCTCTCTCATAGTAAAAATACAACTCTTGCAATTCTCGAGCCGAAATCGATCGCGAGATGGAGCCTTATCCGAGATACAGTTAGTCATAGCTATACTCCGAGCTTTAATAAAGAAAAAACCCTCGTGTTAACATATATATATTCTTGATAATTTAAAATGTCGCCGCTACCCGCGAGTGCATATCCCGCTTGGAAGTGTAGATGCTCACAGCAGTCCAGCCAAGATCATGTACAGTAGTATATCAAGTATCACTTACAAACAAAAAACTTAAATGCGTTACTGCAAATGAATATTTTTTTCTTACCAATTAATGTTTACGTACGAATACCCTATAATTAATTACCATATATGCAAATTAAGCACTACATCAAGTAAAGTTCGAGTAGAAAAAAAAAACTATTGAAATATTAGTTACCTAAAAACAAAATAAGATAAATATTAAACAGATATGAAACTTAAAACAACATTCATGTCACGGCTAACATCAAAGAATTAACAATCAAAATAGCTTGCATTATGAACACACAAAAAAAAAGAAACCCACACCACCCTTTTACGACCACGGCTCACCACAACGACAAAAGATCTTTTGGACGTCGAGGCGATAATGTCAGTGCATCTATTATTTACAATTTATTATTTCTCTTATTGTTTATTGATATCCCGACTAGAGCCTACTTACTTGTTTTTTGTTAAGAACAACTTTAAAAACTGATAAGAAATATCAAAAATAGAATCCCCTGAAAGAGCAATCAATATAAACAGTTGAACCTTAGTATAGAGAATCTTAAAGGAGACGCAATAAAGACTTCGTTATTAAGAAAATTATTTCAATAGAATTGTTTGAAAACTTGAAGGAGACATAAATGAACGATCCTTATAGGGAGAGCGTGAAAAAACGCTAGTTGAGAAATATTAGCTATAAGACATTTCGTTATATTTAGAGCAAAAACATTGGAAATTGAATTCGTTATGTGGAAAGATTCGATTTTCGAAATTTCGTTATAGACAAGTTCTACTGTAAATACAAAGATTTTGTTTCTTTTTCAGTTTTTAACGCTTTCTTATCAGTTTTTTATTCATAACCTTGACATATTTTTTTTATTTTTATATATTTAATTCACACGCTTTCCGATTCATCTTACTGGCCTAATCATCATTGTTACTTGTTTCAACGAGGCATTTCTTCCCGTAAATGAACCCCAGTTAATGCCTTTTCCATGGGTATTGTCATTATATTTGCCCATAAGATTACTGAAAAGTAAAAAATTATAATATGCATATAATAGATTCTTTAAACTTAATTACCTGTAGCGGCATTCTCTGTACCACCAGCCGCCTGTAAACTCCTCAGCACAATTGAGATCTTTATGAACATCATTATCGCGATCCCTTGATGAAAACTTCATGTGCTTATGGTAAGAAAAGGCATCACCAGCATCTCCCGAGTATTCACCCAATGTACGCAAAACATATGAATCCGTTTCATTCCCGATCCCAAATCCATCATATTTTGCGAACTTTGTTACACCCTTCTTATTCATTAAGACAAAGAGCAGCTCCTGGTCCTGATGCGCGGTCATCTCGTGCAATATATCCAGACCGATAAAGAACTCGCCTTTCACATTGCCAAAGCCTTTTTTATAGTCTTGCCAATCGCGATAGAAATCAACACTGCCATCCATACGTCGCAAAACAACTGTCCAGCCTCCGCCCTGAGTATACTCATCACAGCTTACCAAAATTGGATGGACACTGTAACCAGGCAGAAGGATCTGATAGTCGCCACTGCGACGAGTCAATGCTGCCACATCCGCACAACTAGTCGGAAACTGTTTCGATTGGGAACTACTCAACATGTACTTGTCGAACTTATCTGTTATTGTATTTTTCAGCTCAACCCTAAACGAAAAAATAAATGGTTTATTGATGTATTCCAAGTTTCGATTAGCATCTCTTTACACCTACCGCATCGACGCCATTTCGTTTTGCAGTGACTTACTGAAATAGTCTTTAATTTCAGTATTACTCAACATATAGTTGTCAAACTTATTTGTAAGTTTTGCCAGCTCAACACTCTGCTCAACACTAAACAAAAATTATAGAGGTATATTGTATTCCTTGTTTCGATTAGGATCAATTTATAGTACGTACCGCATAGCCGCCATTTCTTTCTCCAAGGATTTACTACACAAGTCTTTCATTTCAGTATTACTCAACATATAGTTGTCAAACTTATTTGTAAGTTTTGCCAGCTCAACACTAAACGCTGAACTAAGATTTGCCAGCTCAACACTCTGCTCGACACTAAACAAAAAAATAAATGGTATATTGATGTATTACAAGTTTCGATTAGGATCTCTTTACACCTACCGCATCGCTGCCATTTCTTTCTCCAAGTGTGGACTGCAGTAGTCTTTAATTTCAATGTGTATTTCGGGTCTGTTACCATATTTTATTGTAACGTTTCCCAATCTTCCAGGGCTCTGCATCCTCGCATCCTCTTTGGATTGAGCCAGCGCTTTGTTAACCAATAAAAGTGTGCAAATTATTTTCAGCAACATATTTGTTTTGGGGTACTTTATGAGCTCCTTAATATCACATCACTGAACGAAATGCGCAGCGAGCAAGTGAATTTATAGCAAAATTTTAATCCTTATCAGTGAATAACAGCTCTGACCTATAATCAAGGAAACGCCGCTATCTTTTCTGCAGAGCAAAGTCAGCTTTATAATGCTGCTCATGCATGGGATTACGATTGTGGACTATCTGATTAATGAGTGGAAATCTATCTGGACGTATATGGACGACAATGACCTGTGCTCTCAGACGCCCATTCAACGCATACGTGGCATGAGATATCTAAGACTGGAGCAACCTGTAAGCATTATGACGAATGTGTGACGAAGACTTGATCAACACTTTTAAGCTATGATATTCACATTAATCTTAATGAAACACATTTGAAATGTACAAAAAGTCAAAAATCTTTTTTATTTATTTATTGAAAATTGTTAAAATGGTTTTGTGCAAAAGTATGTAACAGGCAGAAGGAAGCATCTCCGAACCCATAAAGTATATATATTCTTGATCAGCATCAACAGCCGAGTCGATATAGCCATGTCCTTCTGTCCGTCCGTCCGTCTCAGAGACTATAAGAGCTAGAGACTCCAGATTTGGAACATAAGCTCGCCTAATTCCTAGGCGGTACAAGTTTGTTTAAAATTTTCGATACCTCTTCCCATTTCCGATAACACATCGATAACAACAAAATCTTCAGGGTATAGTGTAGGCGGGATTTCTCGACTAGAGCCTTCTTACTTGCTTAGTGTAAATATAATGAATGGAATGGGAAAATCGCTTTTGTCTTGAATCTCTCACTAAAGTATCTTGTTGCATGCATTTTATGTGTACTTCTCGAATCAGATTTTTGGCCAATGTTATTATACCCTTAACCCATTGAAAATGGGTAAAAAGGGTATAATGGATTTGTGCAAAAGTATGTAACAGGCAGAAGGAAGCATCTCCGACCCCATAAAGTATATATATTCTTGATCAGCATCAACAGCCGAGTCGATATAGCCATGTCCGTCTGTCCGTCCGTCCGTATGTATGAACGCGTCGATCTCAGAGACTATAAGAGCTAGAGACTCCAGATTTGGTACATAAGCTCGCCTAATCCCTAGGCAGTACAAGTTTGTTTTAGATTTTCGATAACTCTTTCCGTTTCCGATATACACATGTAATCGATAACAACAAAACCTTCAATTTAGAAAACTTTTTGATGCATTTTGAACGATTAGACTAAATAAAGACAATCTGTGAAAATTTTATTAAAATCGGTTGAGAAACACTGGAGATATGGAGTATTGAAATTAAGAAGGTATGCACCATACGCGTATACACACAGACACTCACACATACTTGCAAGCACTGACTGTATGCGTAAATTATAGGGTTAAGGGTATAGTCTAGTCGGGATTTCTCGACTAGAGTCTTCTTACTTGTCTCATTTGTCGCTGTGAGCTCATCCAGTGCATTATTCAAAAAGCACAGCTGGCGACAAATTCAAGAGACAGGTGTTTCAAGTGGCTGTCGTTTCAATTTGGCCCCGCAGACCTCCCCTTTCGTATTATGTTCACGGGCACAACAGGAGCATACGAGCAGCCGTGGATTTGCTCACTTGCAGCAATATGGCCATCCTTTCGACCCCAAACCCGGACTAATTTTATGGCCAAACCATTTTTTGGGTGGTCCGCTTGGACGCGCTCGTAAATTTGTAGAAACCTTCACACGCACATACGTGTATGACTTTTATGTATGTGTGTGGGTGTGTGTAACTCGCTTTTGATACATGGCCACTGCTACGTTACGGATTGGTACTTTTCAAATTAGATTCAGAAACAGGTCGCAGCAACCCATGAAAACGCTCCAAAATATTCCCTTTCAACCTGCCATAAAATGTGAAAGGCGAACCCTTAAAAACGAAGAAAAATAAAACATTTGCAATATTTACACAAAATAATAATAATAATTTTGGCTATTCAGCCTCAAACTCTGATTGAATTGCAATGCCCAATTTAATTAGAAACAAAAATTGCAACCAATTAAATTAAGTTCACGTATCGAGGCTGCAAACAGCATATGTATCAGGTTTAAATACATTCCCTCAGGTGTAAAAACTAATTTACATCCATTCTGGCATTAGGGCTTTCCCACAGTGGTCACGTTACCAAAAGACTTTCGAACCCAAAAACAGCACTCAAGCCAACATTTATGTACGTGGCCATAAACGTAGATATATGGCAGCCCCGAAAAAGTTCGTTAGGTTCGTTTAGCCCGCGTGGGCGAATATCGTTCATCAGCTTGTTCATGCCCTATGACTCTGTCCAAGTGTCTTTCGCAAAAGGTTAAATGGTAAATCGAAGAAGAATATTTATTTTCGTTGTTTGGCAGCAGATAAAATTGGCCAAAGCAAATAGCTTAACTGTGTTTAACATCTTTATTAGCAAACAAACATATGATAGCATGATAATGATTCATTTGAAAACGCCCAAAGCGAAAACATTCGATTAAAAACAATTTATTGCATTTTAAATTTATTTCCATTTTTAATTTTTATTTTTTTTTGCATTTATTGCATAAATACATTATTATAAATCAGTTATGGCACAAATCACCTTTTCCATGTTTGGCATTTCAGCTAGTGGGTCACAATGGCTAACATTGTATTAGGTCAGCGACCGCAAACAAATTCAACAAGAGCCCAAGAAGCAAGGAAGCAAGGAGTAGTGGAAGCAAGGAGAAGCATCAGTTATAGCCGCATCATCATCGTCAATATCATGAGAGAACATAAATCTCATGGCCGCAGCAATCAGATGCGGAATCAGGAACCAGAATCTGTAACGCAAACCAGTGCCAACTTGTCAGCTAGGCAGAGTAGATAGGAAGGAGACATCAGGCTGGCAATAGATTGGATAGTGAAAATGGCGAATGGCGAATGGCGTCAAGGGCGCCATAAATGAGAATTTCCGACTCATTTCCGTTGTTTGTGTGTGTGTGTGTGGGGTTCATTTGTGGCGCATAATGAGCATTACGGGCATGGGGATGGCGGGTGGCTGCTGCACAGGAAGGAACCACGACAAAAAAAGTACCCCAATGGTACGGCCTGACAATATAGGTTATGTATTCGCACACACACACACACACACGCACACACACACACACACACACAAACGTATCGATTTTCATTTAAAGCGCCAACTTTACTTTACACACTGAATTTATGGGCATTGGGGATTCGCAAAACGACAAACTGCGAAACTGCAAGCTGCGAAACTGCAATGCACAACTTGACCTTTATGTATCCCAGTTATAGCCGTTAGCGATGTTGAGCCAGGTGAACCATTTGTCAGCATTAGCAGCAATTACAGTCGGTCCGCAAAATTGTGTCAAGGGCATCATAAATACTAAATTCTCAGCTGTGTGCCCATTACACTCGGAGAAACAGCTTCAAGTTGTACAAATACAAACGGAAGTAAATTACTTATTACAACTTATTGTGGAGTTAGTATGTTGAGTGTATCTTTGCAAATGAATTTCACTGCAGCTAAAGAAAAAAGCCGAAACAAAATAAATATATAATAGGCTCTGTAAACAAAATTTTGGGTTAGAGAAACCACAAAAAAATTATTCAACTATTCAATACAGTAACACAAACCAAACAAACAACAGTCAACACATGAAATTTTTACATAAAAATATACACAAAACAAAAAGAAACAAATCATATACTCCAACATATTGAACACATCCAAACCATTCGCTATTTGCGATTAGGTAATTACTATAAGGCACAATGCCATTCTATGATAAAGTCGTGGCCTATCCGGGAAGTGCTCGCGCTACACGTACCACGAATATATTGTTAGTATTTAGTCGCAATAATAATCACCTTTTCACACACATTCTTTTATATATTCGCAGTCACGATGTTGTAATTAATGACAACGTTGATGACGAATCAACAAGTTCACATCAATCAATGATGACAGCTTTTGCACGGTAAGTGAACTTGTCATGCATTACAATCCGCTAGCTCGCTTGGTTCCTTGCAGCACCAACTTACGAATTTTGGATTATAAACAATATAAGGGCGCATCGGTTATACAACGTAACTGGCGACTGTGGCACGATCGTCGTACCTTTGCAAAACGATGGAAAGCAGCGATTATTATACAGAAATGGTGGCGTGGTTTTCGCTTACGCAACAACTTTACGTTCCTGATCGAACAGAAATTGGAGAAAGCAATTATCGCACACTATAATAAGGCAGCAATAAAGATTCAATCGCTCTTCCGAGGCTGGTGGGTTCGTCAAAACATTCAGGATATGAGTGGCAAGCTCAAGATGGATAACTGTAACGCTAAAGATCTGTTGTACTGTGTGGCCTGCAAGTTGCATCATATGTTGCGAACCTATTCCATTCCTGGCGTATACTCGCTGTCCAACACACAGTAAGTTAGTTAGTGACAAATTGCAAGAATGTTAGAATCGTTCAATCGATCCTTATTTCCAGTTGTTTGTCTCGCGTGGAGAAGCTTTTGACGAGCATGAAGTATCGCATTTATAATGCCGACATTCGTAGTCATTATATCAAGCGAGATGTAACTACAAACAGGCAGCGAAAGCAATACAAAAGTACCAAATTCATTACGGGCATACCGTTTCCGGGTCCCAATTACAAGCTTAACTGCAAAAGCCATTGTGAGCAATCCTTAAATCAAGGCAAGGATATGGAAAAGCGTATGTACAAAATCATTGAGGAATACGACGAAGCGCAGCGTGAGAGCAAAAAGCTAATGAACAGGCATAACTTAGTCGAAAGTAAGTTGAATACATTTTTGCCGAGTATGTGAAAAATCATTCATTTCTTTTTTAGGAAAGCGTCGCATGCGTATCAATCGGATTCTGGAGCGTAAGGAAAGAAAGAAATTCGATTTCTGTGGCGATGTTATAAACAGTATGCGTCGCTGGAATGTATGGAATGACAACCATTTTGCTATTGATAGGGATATCTTTCGGACACCGCAAAAACTTGAAGCGTTCCTTAGTGAAGTGATCGATGTTGTTGGCGAACAATCAACTTGCTATTGCAATCCGAAAGATGTACTTGCGCGTTTTTAAGATTTGAAAAGAAACAAATTCGACATTTATATGCAGTACTTTTTATTTGTATTTATTTTATTCGCAAACATATCGACGTCAAATTTATTAAGCAAATATTGCTCTAAAGCAATCCACTGTAAAACAAAAAAAAAGCACTTAGTTAGTCAGAGAGATGAAGATAATTGGCTTTTGGCCGCTTACCAAATACGTTGGCAAAGAAGCGGAGTAGCACAGTGACAAATGAAGGTCGATTTGGATCAATCCATTTCTCGGTTAGATCGTCTATATGTTTATGAAAAATGTACACAATTAAATCCATTTAATGTTGGTATTATCAACCTTACCTATATGATCGCAATCCAAGCGATCATTGCTGGTTTCAAGTGATGGCGTTACCGAATTCATTTTTCAAAGAATTTTAAACAGGAAATTTGTTTTTTTTTTTTTTTTATTGAATTATATGTTTTGTTTTTCTATACAAAATCTATACAGTTACAAATGCACGATTACGTAGTTCATAAATGAATATCTTGTGTTTTTAGTTTTTCTTTTTGATTTCGTGTTTCGTTACAAACTGTGATTTTTGAAGCAATGTCTACTGAATTGTATTTCAAATAAAAACCTAAGGTGTTGCCTGGTAAGTCAACATTAACATTGTCAACAGCTTGACACTGGACATGGCTTTTAATTAGGCACTAAAACTTGGACAATCTGTAAGGCGCACAGCATCACCAACATCATCAACATCATCAAGAACATCATCAACAACATCAAATATGCAATTGCCGAGTGACAAAAAATGTGTGTCTTGGTCTTGGTCAGCTTCGTCAAGGGAGACAAATATACATAATTACATTCATACAATCATATGCCTGTCTGTCTGACTTCTTGCAAGACAACAACATTGGCCATATTCATCATTAGGCTAACGTACATATTTTCAGTGGCTAATGACCAAGGCAAATATAAATACATACCGAAGACGAACCACAACCAGCCTTCAAGTCATCTACACCACCAAAATTTCATTTCATTTACTCAAACCCCCCCGCCGAAAAGCATTCAAACATGTTTATCATTAGGTTAATTGCTTGCACATACATTTATATACATTCTGCGGGTTGACTTTTGGGGTTTTGTGAAATGCCAACAAATACTATATATAGTATATAGTATATAGTATATAGTACATATTTATTTGACGTTGAGAGGTTCTTTGGGGCCAATTAATTTGTAACAAGATTTCATTTTGTGTTAGTGACACATTTTTGGCCAATTATGTCCACCAAAACGTTGGCAAATTGCAGATTCTCTTATCGTATTTAAAGCGCTCTTAAAATCTTTACAAACTTTTTTTTTATTATTACTTACTTACAGGTGCACAGGTGCAAATGATGGGAAACAATTTTTAAAGTTTATGATCATAAATAAAGTCGACTTTATGTTTAACAAGCTTGAAGTATGTTAAAAGTTGCTTTCTTTGTGCGTTACTGTAAATTAATTGAAAAGTCTAAAGTTTCACAAGTGGCGCATTTCAGGCAATTACACATGCCGTTAACGGCAAGGGACTAACGAATAAGGACTATTTTCGCACATACCGAAAGCCATTAACGCAATTCAAATGGTGGATAAACCAGCTGCCTTTTACCCACCCGCGCGGCTCTATGTTCGTTATCATTAAGTTAATTATATGTTTGCGGGTGCCAAGAGGTAATTACAACTCCGATTTCAAGCCATTTCAGTTGTCGATGATGTTGATAATGATGATGATAATGATGATGATGATGATGATGATAATTATGTTGTCCACGAATTGAATGACTTTGGGTCTGGTTGTCCACAGTCAACTTGTAATTAATTTGAAAGCAAACATTTGCCAGGCGCCTTCTGATGTGGTTATTGTTACCCTTATCCCATACCCCAATACCCCATACTCCCTCACACTTTATGGTTTTCCCTGCCCGGTTTGTGTACAACGTGTTTGTGCGTGTTTGTTTGGCCTGCCACCCATTACTTTGCCCGATGTTGATCAAATGTGCAAAGCTGGCGTTAACAAACTCTTTAAAAACTGTCCAAAAATGTGTCTTTGCCAAATAGTAGTTTGGAAGGCCCAACTTCTAAGTTGACTGTAGGCTAGCAAACTAAGTGCAAGCAAACTTTACTCTCAACACATTTAATTAAAAAGCGTAAAAAGTGCAACGCACCGCATTGCTTCAAAACAATCCATTAAAAAGCTGACCAAATGAGTTTGATGCAAAGTTTTCATCTCATTTTTGGTAACGTTGCACTTTTTTCTCGTTTTTCTCGTTTTCTCGTTTTTTTTTTTGTAAATTGTTTGCAAATCTGCTTGAGATTTTTGCGAGCTTGCACAGCTTAAGCTTTGTAATTTTATTTTAGAAACTTTTACGGCTGTTTTTTTGATGTTTTATTTTGTTTGTTGTGAAATGTTTGGGATAACTCCTGTTTTTTTCTTTCATTTTAAATGGTTTTTTATGCAAAAAAGTTTTTTATAAGCTGAGTTTTATAATTTATTTATTTTTTTTTAAGTCTACTGCGTTATTAATAGTTGAACGAAGACATTTTCAGTGAGCTTCGTGGAATATGAGATATCAAGTCGAGGACTTTATTAGCCTTGTGCAGAATTTACCTATAGATTTCGAAGATTATTCTCTGAATTGGATAGCTAACGGAAAACATTTGCAATTTGGATGCTGAAGAATGAGTTAAAGTCATGTCATGTGAAGTTTTGCCTCATCCTTGTATAGCCAAACTGTGGTTCAGCTCCTTGATCTGATTCACTTTAACGTCCATTGTTATATAAATATATATTCAGGGATTTGAACTTTAAAGACAACTGAAAAACTGTGTGCAGAGAATAGTCTCTTGGCCATATTTGATCCTCTGCTGGGTATCTTACTCATTTAAATATGGCTTTAGTTTGCGTCTCGTTTACTTTTACTAGTTGACCTCCTGGACATTGGGCATTTGACATTTGAGCCTATAGGTTAAGATTTATGGGCTGGCAATGTCGATTACTTGGCCATAAATCTTGTCATTTAGCTTGTGGTCAGCAGCATCTTGGCCCACAATCAGGGCAAGCTTGCACATATGTGGTTTTCTGTAATCGGTTGCTTGGACTACGCATTATGTTTTCATGACCGCATTTGTTTGTGTTGTGTTGCCTGACAGCACAACACAAGGATCAACGCTTAGCCCCGCCATTATTGTGCCATTAACGGCTTAACTCATTTTAAATGGCAGCGTCCGCGGCATAAGCGAGTTACTATGAATATATGAAAATGTTGCCTTGGCTCGATTCTAATACGCAAAGTTTTTGCGCTTGTTACGCTCGAACTTTAACCTGCCGCAGGTGTTAAAAATTATTTGCAAAATGTAAAACTTTTCGTTATAAATTCCGCACAGCTACAGCTAAAAGAGAGTGAAAGAGAGCAAAGCGAAAAGCAAATACTGCTAAAGGAAGTTCAAATTGCTCAAGTTTATTGTAGTGAAAATATATGCGAAAACTTGCATACATTTTCGAGAATTCGAGAATCGCAAATGCAAATAAACTTTCAAATATGTACATTTTGTAGAAGTCGCATTGTTATTGCTGTCGCCCGTAAATTGCAATATAAAAAAACATCAAGAAACTACAACTAAAGTGAAACTGTGATTAATGTTAAGCACTTGTGCCATCAAAAAGTAACAAATATGTTATACAAATAATATAACAACAATAACAACCCACAAGAAAAGGCAGACGGCAATTTTTGGAAAACATTTCAAATGGATATGTCATGCGATATACAATATTCAGAAGACTTAAACAAGTAAGAACGCTCTAGTCGAGAAATCCCGCCTACACTATACCCTTTACGCGTACAGTAAATAAATAAAAAAGATTATTGACTTTTTGTCCTTTTTTAAATGTGTTTCATAAAGATTAATGTGAATATCATAGCTTAAAAGTGTTGATCGTCACACATTCGTCTTAATCCTCACACGTTGCTCCAGTCTTAGATATCTCATGCAACGTATGCGTTGAATGGGCGTCTGAGAGCACAGGTCATTGTCGTCCATATACGTCCAGATAGATTTCCACTCATTAATCATATAATCCACAATCGTAATCGCATGCATGAGCAGCATTATAAAGCTGACTTTGCTCTGCAGAAAAGATAGCGGCGTTTCCTTGATTATAGGTCAGAGCTGTTATTCACTGATAAGGATTAAAATTTTGCTATAAATTCACTTGCTCGCTGCGCATTTCGTTCAGTGTTGTGATATTAAGGAACTCATAAAGTACCCCAAAACAAATATGTTGCTTAAAATACTTTGCACACTTTTATTGGTTAACAAAGCGCTGTCTCAATCCAAAGAGGATGCGAGGATGCAGAGCCCTGGAAGATTGGGAAATATTACAATAAAATATGGTAACAGACCCGAAATACATGTTGAAATTAAAGACTACTGCAGTCCACACTTGGAGATAGAACTGGCAGCGATGCGGTAGGTGTAAAGAGATCCTAATCGAAACTTGGAATACATCAATATACCTCTTATTTTTTTGTTTAGTGTCGAGCAGAGTGTTGAGCTGGCAAAACTTACAAATAAGTTTGACAACTATATGTTGAGTAATACTGAAATGAAAGACTCTTGTAGTAAATCCTTGGAGAAAGAAATGGCGGCTATGCGGTAGGTACTATAAATTGATCCTAATCGAAACTTGGAATACATCAATATACCTCTTATTTTTTTGTTTAGTGTCGAGCAGAGTGTTGAGCTGGCAAAACTTACAAATAAGTTTGACAACTATATGTTGAGTAATACTGAAATTAAAGACTATTTCAGTAAGTCACTGCAAAACGAAATGGCGTCGATGCGGTAGGTGTAAGGAGATGCTAATCGAAACTTGTAATACATCAATATACCTCTATAATTTTTGTTTAGTGTTGAGCAGAGTGTTGAGCTGGCAAAACTTACAAATAAGTTTGACAACTATATGTTGAGTAATACTGAAATTAAAGACTATTTCAGTAAGTCACTGCAAAACGAAATGGCGTCAATGCGGTAGGTGTAAAGAGATGTTAATCGAAACTTGGAATACATCAATATACCTCTTATTTTTGTGTTTAGTGTCGAGCAGAGTGTTGAGCTGTCAAAACTTACAGATAAGTTGGAGAAGTACATGTTGAGTATTTTAAAACCGAGTAGTTGTGCGGAGATTGCAGAATTGACTCATCGCAGTGGCGTCTATCAGATCTTCTTGCCTGGTCACAGTGTCCATCCAATTTGGGTAAGCTGTGATGAGGATACTCAGGGCGGAGGCTGGACAGTTGTTTTGCGACGTATGGATGGCAGTGTTAACTTCTTTCGCGACTGGCAAGACTATAAAGAAGGCTTTGGCAATGTGAAAGGCGAGTTCTTTATCGGTCTGGATATATTGCACGAGATGACCGCGCATCAGGACCAGGAGCTGCTCTTTGTCTTAGTGTATAAGGGTGAAACAAAATTCGCAAAATATGATCGATTTGTGATCGCGAATGAAGCGGATTCATATGTTTTGCGTACATTGGGTACCTTCTCGGGAGATGCTGGAGACTCCTTTTCTTACCAAAAACACATGAAGTTCTCATCAAGGGATCGCGATAATGATGAGGATAAAAATCTAAATTGTGCTGAGGTGTATACAGGCGGCTGGTGGTACCATGATTGCCACCACAGGTAATTAAGTTTAAAGAATTTATTATATGGATATTATAATTTTTTACTTTTCAGTAATCTTATGGGCAAATATAATGAAAATACCTATGGAAAAGGCATTAACTGGAATACATTTCCGGGACTCACTGCCTCGTTGAAAGAAGTAACAATGATGATTAGGCCAGTGAGATGAATCGGAAAGCGTGTGAATTAAATATATAAAAATAAAAAAATATGTCAAGGTTATGAATAAAAAAACTGATAAGAAAGCGTTCAAAAGTGAAAAAGAAACAAAATGTGTGTATTTACAGTGGAACTTGTCTATGACGAATTTTCGTAAATCGAATCTTTCCACAAATTCGTTAATTTCCAATGTTTTTGCTCTAAATATAACGAAATGTCTTATAGCAAATATTTCTTAACTAGAGTTTCTTTCACGATCTTTCACGATCTCCCTATAACGAATTTCATTTATTTTTTTTTCCTACAAGTTTTTAGGCTTTTCAATTATATACATTTTCCTTATCACGAAGTCTGTATTGCGTCAACTTTAAGATTCGCTATACTGAAGTTTGAGTGTTCATACTGATTGCTCATTCATATGATTTTATTTTTGGCATTCTTTATCAGTTCTTAAAGCTGGGTATTAAGCTTGGACTATCTATCTTGCTTAACGTTCAATGTACTTAACAAGTATTATTATAACAATATATTGTATTAAAACAATTCGGATTTGACAGATAAATATTTTTGATTGACTTTATAAGACTTTTTGTGTGATTAATTATAAGTAAAATTGTATTTCAGAAGTTAAAGGGTATTCGAAATGCATTCTCAAAGCCACATTTATTAAGTTTTGCTTGCTATAAATTCATTCTTAAGCTGCTCAGAATCATTAGTTTGGTGGGATCTGCGCTGATGAAATTTTGTTAAAAATATATATATATATATATGTCGGAAACGGAGAAAGTTATCGAAGATTTTAAGCAAACTTGTACGGCCTAGGAATGAGGCGACCTTATGTTCCAAGCCTGGAATCCTTAGCTCCTACAGTCTCTAAGATCGATGCGTTTATACTCGGCTCGATTGATGCTGATCCAGAATATATACACCATATGGGGTCGGAGATGTTTTCAGCTGCCTGTTTGCACAAGACTATTACACCCTTTTTACACTATTTCAATGGGTTGGAGTAATAATTAGATCCCTACTAATATTACAAACGTAAAAGTTTGTTTTTTTTACTCTTTCATGCAAAAACTTGATGATAAAACTATACAATAATAAAGCTTATACATTGGAATAGCAGATTGGCTTTAATTTTTAAAGATATTGTGCGCCAATAAGAGGGTAAATACATTGTGCTTCGGGGAAATAATTTTCCATGCAGGCAAATTACTTCGACTAAATAAACAAATAGCGATTTTGTTGGAAACAACTTGTCACACACGCTGCCATATATATATACATATATATAAATCATTTAAACATTTCATAAATAAAAACAATTTAGTTTATGTTACACTAAAGTCACAGCTCAGAACTTTTCAATGATATAAACCGCATTCGTTTTGTGTCGTGTTATATGTCACAAAATAAATATGTGGAAATGAAATGTGTGCAACAATCTTTTTGTGTGTGTGTGTGTGTGTGTGTGTTGCATGCAAGGTAGCTCCACACTCCCCACCAACATCCCCCTTTCAGCACTTACCGCACCGCAGGTGCTTTTGTCATAAATCTTATCTCTGTGGCCAGGCGAATGTGTGAACGCCCCCCAAAAACCGTCAAATAAATTTAGTGCAAAAATATTTAAAACTCTATTTGTTGTGTACAGAGAGCAGAGGAAGAGGAAAGCGAAAGCGAAATCGAAACAAAGAAAATACTAGTGTGGAAAACTGTGTGCACAGGAAAAAAACCAAGTGAAAAAAGTGAAAAACGCATAAAGCCAAATAACCAAAATGCACTTTTTTTGTGTGGCATTAAATGGCCAGCTAGCTGAGCGACAAACACACACATACAAAACAATCAACAACAAAAATGTCAAAGAGATAGTAAGAGAGGTAAAGAGAGAGAGATAGATAGATAGAGAGATAGATATATGTGTGTAAATATGTAGAACGATTGCAAACCTCAGCAATGGCGTCCAGCAATTTAGCAACTGACTTCAACTGAGCTATGCAAACACACACACACACACACACACACACACGGAGACAGGTAAACATGCGAGCTACAAGTGAAAGCTTTTCCTTTTTCCATTTGCTTTCTTTCATTTGCTACTTTCGTCAAATTAACAATTAAAGCGACTTACAAATGGCACATTCAGTGTAAGCGACAGAGAGGGAGAGACGAAGGCAGAGGTCAGAGGTCTTTGCAAAGGATTGCGTGGACTTTCCACGCAAAGCTCTTCAGGTAATTTCAAAAGGAAACACAAACAAATTCAGTTAAACAATTTTGGTTAACAGGCAAAAAAAAAAAAGCAGCGAAAATGTTTATGATTAAATTTCAATAATAATTTGGTTCACTTTTGTTTCTTATTTGAATATTCTTGTTTTAAAATGTAAAAATGTTAAAAATGGTTTAATAAAAGATTATTTTTGTTTTGCTCAGTGTATGTTTTATATTGGCTCTTGTTGCTGCTGCGCTTTTGCTTTGCGTTAAGTTAATTGAGTGTCGTTCGCGACTTTGACAGCAGTTGCTTTGAATGCAATGCAAATTTTCCTGCCCTTTTTGTTTGATAACATATGAGTGTGTGTGTTTGTGTGTGTGTGTGTGTGCAAGCATATGCCCTTTTA